>JAWZYT010003717.1:140000-185000 GCA_034508575.1 Petrolisthes manimaculis | reverse complement strand
AATAAATTGTAATTATTGGAAATTACAAGTTAATTGTAGTAAAACCTAAGTAGTTATATTTAGTAAAGGTAGAGTAGAAACAGAAAAATATAAATTTAAATTGTAAATAGAAATTATAAGGGAATATAAGTATTTGTATATAATATTTAATTAAGGAGGTGTGGAAATTAGGGGACAGGCTTGGGGGGGGGTTGGATGGGGGGTGCGGAAATAGGGGGACAGGCTTGGGGGGGTTGGGGGATGCGGGAATAGGGGGACAGGCTTGGGAGGTGGGGGCTTGGGGGATGTGTGCGGGAATAGGGTGACAGGCTTTTTACCCACCCCAAGCCTGTCCCACTACTTCCCGCACCCCCCCAGTCCCCCCCCAAGCCTGTCCCCTATTCCCACACACCCCTTATTTAAATCAATGGTTAGACCAGTTATGTTGTATGTTACTGAGGTCTGTGTATATTATTGTATTAGATAATTACAACCATTACATATAACATTCATAAAATATACACTATATGTTCATAAATACACTCTGCTCTCTTTTTATGTGAGTTTAAATTATGTAAATTTGAAATAGTGCGTATCATGAAAAAAATTAAATAAATGCAATTTACACAAACTCTTAAAATAACAGGAACAAGGAGGCTCCATTTTCAAGTTAAAGTTAAATTATTTCTTATGGAAATGTACAATTTACTTTATGTGACACAACCCTTCACCAACCTATAGGCACACACATACATACATACATACATATATATACACACACATACACTTTATGTGACACAACCCTTCACCAACCTATACATACATACATACATATATATACACACACATACACTTTATGTGACACAACCCTTCACCAACCTATAATGTAATAAAAAAAACAGCACAGTGTATACTATATGTTGATAAGTACACAAGTAATTATATTGTATATGGAGAGAACTTGGTGAATTTCCTATACAGATAAATATTAAGTGTGCAATGATTAGTTACTGGTAACACAAATAAGTTAACTTATATAATGTATAGATTTTCTGACTACATCATCACACACACACACAGACCCTTAAGAAGCCAACAGCATTGTGTGTGTGTGTGTGTGTGTGTGTGTGTGTGTGTGTGTGTTTAGTGTCAATGTTTGAATGACTCACTAACCTTCTATTTTCTTATTACATCATGACACACACACACACACACACACCCTTCAGAAGCCAACAGCATTGTGTGTGTGTGTGTGTGTGTGTGTGTGTGTGTGTTTAGTGTCAATGTTTGTATGACTCACTAACCTTCTATTTTCTGACTACATCATGACACACACACACACACACACACACACACCCTTCAGAAGCCAACAGCATTGTGTGTGTGTGTGTGTGTGTTTAGTGTCAATGTTTGTATGACTCACTAACCTTCTATATTCTTATTACATCATGACACACACACACACACACAGAGAGGTCCTTAAGAAGACAACATCAGGACTGGTATCAATATTCTTTCTTGTACCATGTTACAAATTGACCCTCGTCTCCCTCCATCTGAAAAACAACACATGGAATTAATTAAAGCCGTGTTTATGCACGGTCAGATTACCGAAGCTCGTCTTGGGTTAAACCAAGCTGAGTGAGGGCTGCTGCTGGACTATTTATGTATGTGCGGCAAAAAGATACCAAGACGACCCAAGCCAAAATGGTAAAAACCAAGACAGCCCATGAATCCAATCCAAGCTACTGTACCTCCAGAGCAGTGTTGGCAGAATGGTGGTGGTGGAGAGTGGAATACAAAGATAAAAATGTTGGTAATACATGTAAGTACTACATTTGTGTGTGTAAAATAGTTAAGAAATAATGCCAGACCTTAGGAGTTTACTGTAGTGATATGTTATGTAGGTAGAATATAAACAACAAGTGGGTGGATGTTTGTGTAAGTGGGTAATTATAATATTTATTTGGGATTAAAGCCAAGGATAAATATGGTAATTTGAGTTTATATTATTCTTAACTATGGTTAATTAATTTAACGTTAATGACGTAATATTACAGTTAGTACATTAATTTAATGTACTATATATTTACAGTACAGTAACGAGTACTATACTGGTATAATATTTAAGTCTTGTAGTGTTTGGAATGGAAGTTGAAACTGGTTTTTTACCATCATAGTGTGTGTTAATAATTGTCATTAATCATAATAAAATATAGTTGTTTCAGTACAGTATATCCTGATATGATTATGATTTATATAGTACACAACAAGCTAAAATAATATTGGGTATTTTTACAACATCAACATCTATTGGTAGGTAATATTCCATCTCCTCTGATATAAGATAAGCCAAATACTCTACTTAATGGGCCATTGATTACTCATTACTGTTTCGTCAAACTATATATTTCGGCTCATACTTCTGTTTAAACGGCTGTCAACAACTTGGGCAAAGCTAAGTTTTCGCCTCCCCCAATCCTGGTCTGTTTTTGCAGGCGAAACCAAGCCGTCCCAAGACAGCTCTTCAGATCCAATCCCACTGCTTGACACACATAAATATGGCTTAAGGTGTTTTGGTGGGGGTTTAGTGGGGTGTGGGAGTAGAGGGACAGGCTTGGTGGGGGTTTAGTGGGGTGTGGGAATAGAGGGACAGGCTTGGTGGGGGTTTGAGGGTGTGTGGGAGTAGGGGGACAGGCTTGGGTTGACTGGGGGAGTGTGTGGGAGTAGGGGGACAGGCTTGGTGGGGGTTTGAGGGTGTGTGGGAGTAGGGGGACAGGCTTGGGTGGGACTGGGGGGGGGGGGGAGTAGGGGGACAGGCTTGGGTTGACTGGGGGTGGGGGGGTGGGAGTAGGGGGACAGGCTTGGTGGGGGTTTGAGGGTGTGTGGGAGTAGGGGGACAGGCTTGGGTGGACTGGGGGGGGGGAGTAGGGGACAGGCATAGGTTGTGGTAATAGAGGTACATTTACATGGGTAACATTCTTTCGTTTACATGTTTAATGAGGTATAGTATAATATCACACTACATCCATGTACAGGTGGCCAAGAAAAGACTGCAACCCAATTTACTGGTGTGTGTGTGTGTGTGTGTGTGTCAGCTGCTCCAAAGTAAACACTCATATTTTATCAATGGATCACTCACAACCTATAACCTTTGTATGGATAGATGTTATTGTCTTCAGATAATTACATTCATCCATACAAAGGTTGTAGGTTGTGAGTGATGCATTGATAAAATACCTGTGTTTACTTTGTAGCACCTGACACACACACACACACACACCAGTAAATTTGGTTGCAGTCTTTCCTTGGCCAACTGTACATGGTTTTTGCGGGACTGAGACTGATGGAAGAAAGTTTTGTGAACGAGGAACAGTGGTGACATTCACGGGACAATTATGGAATATACACTGTGCTCTTTTTTTATTACAGGTTAGGTTCCTGAAGGGGTCGCATAAAGTGAATGCCTGTATGTATACTGTATATACACTCTCCTCTTTTTTTATTACATTATAGGTTGGTGAAGGGTTGTGTCGCATAAAGTGAATTTAACATAAAGTAAATTGTACATTTCCATAATAAATAATGGTACTTTAACTTGAAAATGGAGCCTAATGGTTCATGTTCTTTTAAGAGTTCCTGTAAATTGCATTTTTTTTTTTTTTTTTCATGATACGCACTATTTCAAATTCACATAATTTAAACTCACATAAAAAGAGAGCAGAGTGTATATAGATGTGTATGTGTGTATGTATGTATATATGTAGTGTGATAACTGTTATGATACCTTGTTCCACCAGTCCCATTCAAACCTTGTACACAGTGCTATACTCTGTTCAAAATTTGTGTTCCTTTTGGCCTCTTATGCTTAGATAGATAGAAAGAAATAGATAGATAGATAGAAATAGATAGATTTATAGATAGAAATAGATAGATATATAGATAGATAGATAGAAATAGATAGATTTATAGATAGATAGATAGAAATAGTTAGATTTATAGATAGATAGATAGAAATAGCTAGCTAGATAGAGGCTAGTTGAACACAAATTTTGAATTGACTAAAGTGTGATACATACCACCTTTATAAACCAATACCAACCACTGTAGAAGCATCACCAACATTCAAACTACTTATAATAAATTATAAGGTACACTCTGCTCTCTTTTTATGTGAGTTTGAAATAGTGCATATCATGAAAAAATGAAATAAAGGCAATTTACACAAACTCTTAAAAGAAAAGAAACAAGGAGGCTCCATTTTCAAGTTAAAGTACCATTATTTCTTATGGAAATGTACAATTTACTTTATGCTAAATTCACTTTATGCGACACAACCCTTCACCAACCTATAATGTAATAAAAAAAAGACCACAGTGTACTTATATTAAATTATAAGGTAATCAATTGTTTCTTCCAAATTATTAACACGAGGAATTATCAAAGTTTATGTTGACAGAAAAGTATTTAAATAAATGAAACAATTTTAGATGCCTTGATTCCTCCAAAGTATGTCAGGAAACAGAACCTGAAGAACAAAATTAATAATAATATTAATATTAATAATAATACAGGTAATAATAATAATAATAATAATACAGGTAATAATAATAATAATAATAATAATAACAACAATAATAATAATAATGTCAGAAGAGCAAAAATAATGGCGTTTTCTTGTTTGGAATAATTTGGAGGAATAATTTACTCCAGAATTAGTTTGGAGGAATCAGTTGCTCCAGAATCCTGAAAAACACATTGAATTAATTCTACCTACGGTATGTATACTATCATTTTGATATGCCTTATAATAATAATAATAATAATAACACATATGAATTGGCAGCACCTCATAATAATAATAATAATAATAATAATATGTGTAATATTGGTAAATATTGAAGGAATTACCGTCATTGAGAACAGTTTTCTACCTAAATTACCCACTTATTTATTTACACCATTCTAACACTATTTTCTTTTTCGGGTATATTGAAATAGGGCATTTTGAAATTAACCTGACTTTACCTGACTTAAAGACATCAGTGGCTCTTAATAATAGGCAGTTACTTCTCCCTCCCTCCCTCCCCCTCCTGTAGATTACACCTTATTGCCATGTGTTTCCTAGTCTTTGTTTTACATTGACAACTTGTTTGGAGGGATCAAGATAGCTATTGATATGCCCTATAATGTTTCATATGCCAAATTGGATATACGGTAATTGCATAAAGCTGTTTGTCTTATATTTACGTGATAGATAACAAGGATAGAGTCTACAAACGCTTCGGTTCAGATCACCAATATACCGTAAAGGAACTGTTAAACAATGGCACCAAGGAATGCACATAAGTAAGTTATTATCTATTTGCCTGGGAGTGACATAAGGTCCAAAAGGGTCTCATGCTATTATTTTCTTTAATGGCATTCGCATAGGATGACACTGCATTCCTACTTGCATTTATTAATCAAACAATTCTTCCAGATAAATGCCAATATTAGTATTTCTCTAAAGCTTTATCACCTTGTATAATATATTATGGTCTGACAGAAGTAATGGGTGTTTTTATTGATATATATATATATATATATATATATATATATATATATATATATATATATATATATATATATATATATATATATATATATATATATATATATATATATATATATATATATATATATATATATATATATATATATATATATATATATTATGCTCATATGTATTCCCATTTATTTTTTATTTTTTAGTGGTGTGTATTCCAAAGTTGTTATGTCAGCAATACTCCACTGTGTTGGTGTCCCCTTCATCATGGCAAATAATGTAATTATATGATATAAATAACCTAATATGAATCTTATTCATAGTCAAGATATAGTTATGAAGCAGTGGGCTTAGACAACTATTGAGGCCTATAGGATGAAATATCATAACGAGTATGTTAGAAATAGCTTCTTATGTTCACTTTAGGTGAACACGTTGTCATGTGTTGTTGGAAGGATATTATATCAGCTGAATCTTACCTCAGTCATTTTTATCTATACAGGCTGATAATTTAGAAAAGGAGTCTTAATTGGGTTCGAACTAACCGAATCTATTTACTGAACCGAAACATAGTCATTTACTTCTCCCAGTGTTATTTGTGGTTTTTGTATCATTGGCATAATTCCTGTCATAAAAAATCTTTAAAATGAAAGTCCTCCATTTGTATGTAAATATTATTGTTATCCAAAAGACTGATTCAGTTATGATATAAACTTGCTGTAACATTTTAAAGTTTGTTGTGATTGTTTGCGACGAAAATGTAAAATAATCCAGACTAAAAAAATAAGTGTTTGTTAATCCCTCCACATCCAAAGAACCAGATATCAGATTCATAAATGTAATGTCTTTAGAATTAGGATAAAGAACACATAAAAAGCTTAGAGAGAGAAAATCACAAGTCCAAGAACAACAAGGTGAAGCACATGTGCCCTTCTGGTTGGGATATGACTGACAGTTCTGGCGTCCAACACAAACAGCTGGGGAGGCAATTCAATAAGTTCCTGTTCCCTCTGTCCGGGTTTCAGATTGCCAGCACTAACATATTGATATTTAGTATGAATATCAGACACTCATTAATTAACCCCTCCGCGACGGGAAAACTATGGATAGCCATTTTGTCAGTCCGGGGCTAGTCTTACTTTCCCTACTGTGTGGCCGGGCGCTTTTGGCCGATTTTTCCAAAATCGCTCTATTCCACTTACTCTGTACGTCTAAACTACGATACTGAACAACTTAAATTTGGTCTTGTTAGCACCATCAACTCTTCCTCTTTCCAATAAAACCAACCTCAGCTCTCTACAACTCTCCGTTGCCGAGAAATTAAGTGAGGAATGAAGGGTACTTTTTCGTGTGAGCGCGGCCGTGTTCGCTTAGGTGGAGTGGCTCTGACGACAACTGAACGTGGCCCGCGCGGGTGGCAGTCAGTGTTGTAAGTAAGCATGGCGCACCACAGAATCAGACACGCACGAGAAATCTAATCCACATCCATCCATGTTTACAGTCAGTAACACACTGACTGACGATGGTGATTTGTAGGGATGGTGGTGAAGTATAGCCAAGTGAAAAAAACCCCGCCAAATTGGGCTCGCAAATGCCGACATTGGCAATAGCGGTGCTTCATCTCGCCCGGTCACCACATGGCACGGGTGTAAGACACCACCCGGAGGCTTCCTGGGTCCGTCTATGACCGCGGTCCGGACGTTAAGGGTTAAACATTGTTGCCTTGTCCACATGGCTAGCTTTGCTTGGCAGTCTGTGTTCGGTTTGACGTGAGAAATGGAACAAACACTCTTAATTCTCCATTTCTGTCGTCAAACAGGTGACAGACAACCGTGCCAATCTGGACATTGTGGACCTGGCATAATTACCAGGTCACGATGGGAAGTGTTAGTGAGTGACTTGATGTTACAAGAGAGCACAGTTGCATCCACTTAATATTGAATATTTTACCTGTATATGTTTTCGTAGTTATGTAATAAGCATTACATTAATTAAACCAACCTAGTGTGTGTGTCGTTTGTTATCTTAGATTACTGATAAACCAGATATTTCACAGGTGATTCCATATCAGCTGTTATGCAACGTAGCATAACTATTATCGTTTACACGGGTGTAGTGTATGTAATTAACCACACACTTGTCCTCTTTATCTTTGCCACTCCACTACTGAGTAAGTGTATCACACTACGTCATCTGTGGAGAACTGATTTAGTTGAGAAGAAATTGGATCAAACGTTTGTTGTGGTGGTGGTGTGGGCGGCAAGCGAGACAGGGGAGGGGGAGGGGGGATTAGGAAGTTGGGAGGATTAATTAAGGCAGTAACGTCTTACATGTTCACTATTATCTTATGATTCCTCCCTGGCCGTTTGACACTGAATTTATCAATATCATCAAATTGGGCTGGTGGAGGAACCATAAAAAAATCTTGAAGATGTTAGACGAACGACACGAGATCATGATTCGTGACGTCTTCGACCGTGTGGACAAGCCTTTATAATGCATGATTATGATCAATTTCACTCTATTTTCACACCAGATAATGGTCATAAACCCATTAACCCCAAAAGGCCGGTTGACGTGATAGACCGTCTTACGTAAGGAACCGGGCAACTGCACCTACCGTCACAGCGATTTAGCGCTATTTCGCGCCCTGTACGGCTAGTTTTTCTTGTCGTTGGGCGAGAAAATACACTCACAATATCGATCCGCTACCCACTCAGTCGATTCTGGGACCCCACGATGGCTGGGCGATTTTTAAGTAATTGCCCTTGTCCGAATTTGTGCTCTAACGATCGTAAGACAATACCGTAGTGAATATATGTACGTGAGTGACACCATGATATTCCTACAAGGTTACAAATTATTATTTAGTGTATAGATCATGACACACGATATATAATGGGGTAGTAATAAGAAAATAACACCACAAAACACGCCCATACAGGCACAATTGATAGTAAATATACGTGTTTCCTACGGTACAAGTGGGTTTGTTTATCATTTTCTAAGTGACAGTTACACGATGATATATTCCTACAAGTGTTCATACTATTTTTAGTGTTGAAATCATGACATACGATACATAATAGTAGTAATACAAGTGAGTTGACAATGGACTTGGGCGGGAAGCTGAACTCGCCATGCCGTAGTCACACTGCACTCACGCATACACACAGACACACCGCTGTCTCGCGCACAAACATGGTTCACTTCAACTCGCCCTATCTCCACAACTATTCATCGTACAGCCCTCCCGATGGTACCATTGGAAAGAGGAAGAGTTGAAGGTAATGATGGAACAATTTTGAAGTCAGTACACTATATAGGTTAAGAGTGTGAGCATTGTGAATATAGGGCAAATCGAGGAATTTTGACGCTAGCGGCAGGATAGAAATGTGGAGGCAAGGTCTACCCTTCCCGGACTGCAGGGGTTAAATCATAACAATAAGGTGATTGAACTTTACCTATTATTATCATTATACCCTCCAAAAAGCACAACATAGAACTAGCAAAGAAATTGCGAAACAAATTGGCTAAAATTGTTATGTTTTACTTTTTTGAAGCATTTAACGACAGTGAACTCACTGATGTTCGTTTTAAAGTTAATGGAATAATTACACTATCACAGTGTCAATGTTAGATATGTCGTATTGTCGCTTCTTTCAATAATAATAATAATAATAATATATCTAGTAGATGGTATTATGATCATGTGTTGCTTGGAGAACTAAATTTGTATGATTTTTAATTTTATAAATACTGAGTAAGTTGCTTTACCTCGCCGATGTCCACAACCTGATTACAATAACCCTACGTGATGTTACTGTAAGATGCGAGCAGTCAGCTGCCTCCAGAGCATGCAAGTCTACGGTGTTCACTCACGGCTTTTCAAAGATTTTTTTTCCCACGAGCCCGGAGTGTAGCATTACTCCTGAACGCAACTGTACCACGTCTTAGTCTGCACACCCACAGACTAACACCCCAGTAGAAATTAACAAATAAGTAGAGAAACTGTACTGCATGGCAAATATATCTTCATGATGTGCTTCCCCCACTTATTAGTAGCCACTATAAATAATTCTCGCACTCCCTGTGAGCTGAGCAGATACAGTAATTAGTCCTGATCCTGATCAGTGGGATCCAAATGTAGGCAATGGCATATAAATTCAGAAACCTACAATAACAGCAATTTCTTTTTTGTAGAAACTTACACCAAAGCCCTGGAACGGACCAAGAGAGCAGAGAATACATCCAATATATAGACACTGATCCTGAAGACATTAAACGCAGAGTTATTAAAAAGCCTGCTAAATTCATCTTCTCAGAGGAAGAAGAGGCTGATGGTATGACATTACATTTTGCATATTTATGTTATATAGTTTGTGATGATATATGGAGACAGCTATACTAAATGATTAGGGCGATATGTATTTATGACTGATATGCTTACAAAAAATTCCAGTTGAAGATAACGATTACCCAGGGACATGTTATACATCAACTGTAGCTGTGTTGCCACGACCTCCCCATCATGGTGGTCATACATCAACTACAAGTGTGTTGCCACAACCTCCCCAGCATGGTGAAGGAAAGGGTAAGGATCATTAGCTTATAATTACAAAAATATATTTTTTACCTATTCATATCTATAATGTGGTAGTCTCTGTTGCATGATAGTAAAACTTCCACCTCAAAGGTATCTCATATTTTTCCAGCTGCACCTTCTAATTCAAGTAGATGCCCCAAGCGATCTGTGTTTACCACTCAAGGTAGGTTATTGATCTACTCTGAAAGTTTGTTTCTATAAAACTTGGTCATTTTGAGTTGATCACGCTTATCACTTCTCTGAACACATTTTATTTTCCCCTGCAGAAAGGTTTGATACATCTTCCCGAGACTGCTCTCCAGTACCAGAACAACCAAAATATATCCCTATGCAAAATGGAAAGGGGAAATCCATGTCAGTTATGTAGAACTGGATACTGCAAAATCTAATGACCCATCTCCTTATGATTATAATGTTATACAATACTGTACACTTATATATTATTCATTTTCTGACAGTTTCATCATCTGAAGGTGGATCTTGCAGGTATGACTTCACCATGTACTGTACTTTGATGATTGTGTGTTACAAAGAGAAAATTATACACTAAACACATTCTGTTACATTTAAGAATCAAAATATGTTACCGTAAAACCATTGTTCTTCCAGATGTAAGGTTCAGGAAAATTATGGCACACATAAAGGCTATGGATGAAAAGTTGGAGATATTGATAAACATTCAACAGTCAAGAGAGTCAAGAGAAGATGTAGAGGATGTACAGTCGGCAAAAAAAGTATTGGAACCACCCCTCCATTAATTTTAGAATTTTTATCACAGTAGGGTTGGTACACCTGCTAAGTCAGCCCAAGTGTACCTGTTCAGGGACAATAATACACCCATTATACACCAATAATACACCTATTTATAACACATATTATAACTGTAGTATTATATAATAAGTATACAATAAGTATACAATAGGTATTATCACCAGTGGAACAGGCTTACCAACTTTACATAGCACTGGAGGAGTTGGCTGACCTGTGTACCAAAGTGGCTCATAAAACTTGCAAAAAGAAATTGGTAGGAATAACTTCTCTCATCTGTACCTTATGTTTGTGGATATTAAAAGAAAACTATATAATCCTACTGTAGATGCAAGAGTATTTTGTGTTGAATAGCAATATACAATATTTGAAATATTCATAGCGGTCGTGTTATTTGTTGCAGACACAGTATTTGTCAGCTTTAGGAGGGCACAGCTTTGGAAATTCTGTGCGCAGGATTTTTCAACAGCTGGGGACCAATAGTGTGTGGTCATACTACAGCCTCAAGGGAAAAAAAGCATTTGCTGACATTCCTCTCTGCAGTGTTGTTATCAGTAAGTGTACATTATTTCCTTTTAACATTATATTGACTCAAAGAAATATTTGTGTGAAAATAATTTTGTCCATATTTGATGTTAATATTGAATCCTGCTCTCATATATATATTTTTCTTTACCCGAAGAAGCGTGCTTGACAAGCTATACGAAGGCAAAGATGTCTGAACTGGAGGATGAAATAAGTGAGGCCCTTATATAAGCATGCTCCCAAAAGGAAAGGAGGCTCAAAATACAAAGTGAGCAGTGAATTTCATTAACTTTGTTCCCATGCTTTCATAATCTGCATCTCCATGACTCCCTTCACCATTCTGTATTTCTTTCCATTCCACTCTACATTCCCTTCCAATGGTACACAACTTCATCTAGGGCTCTAGGCTCTATCACTCAGTAACTCTAGTAATTATTATAAAAAAAACAATCATTAACTGTTGTGCCTAAATCAAAATCAATGTTTCAGAGCCATGCACTATTACTTGAAGGTCTTTAAACCTTTATGGACAGATTAATCCATTACATATAATCATTGAATTCTTCCACCTTGACCCAAAGATAACTAAACTCTCAACTTGATACCATACTTTTTTATCCCCACAGGAATCTGAGCCTAAGAGACACCAGCAGTGTTCTGCACAAGAGTCATCAGATTCTGATGACTAACCACAAGTGAAATGAGGGCAGTACTTAGTGTGTTCAGTGCCATGGGAAGGCACCCTGTGATATGCAACACTTTTCCTCTTAGCTCTCCATCCCTCAAGATGTCTATATCCTGCCACCCTGTTGATCCCCATGCTACCATCTTTTTCCTGGATGCTGTTGCTGAGCAAGGAAGAGGATGCAACTTCTACCTCACTCCAAACCAAAGCATTGTTTTTTGTTTGTTTTAATGGAATTGGAGTTTACAATCTCATTGATATTGTATAGTTGTTTTTCTTTATATTTTATTATTGATGCATTATTATTATTTTTTGCTATAGGTAGTTTTCTTACATTAATACATATATACATACAATGCTACAGGTATTGGAGCTAGTTATCATGATTTTGGTTTTGTATACTGTATAATATAATTAAATATAATTGCCTTGAATATGCTATTTTCAATAAGATAATATAAATTTTGATCAAAACTGTATATATATATATATATATAAAAGTGGTATGAAAGTGGATTTTTCACGTGCATTTCTATGTAGTTTCCACGTTATTTCTCCCATACTAAACTACGTAGAGCTAACGTAAAATAAAGGTGACTTTTTCACGTGCATTTCTACGTATTTTAGACGTTATTTCTTCCCTACACATCTACGTCGAATTAACGTAGGAATATAACGTAATTACAACGATAGGGCTACGTGAAGGTCACGTGGAAACTACGTGGAATTATTTGCTGGGTATACCTCGGAATGCTCGCTCCCCCGGAACTTATTGGGCCCACCAATTTTACCCATAATTACTGTATCCTAAAGAATTGCAAAATAATAATAATTACCGAAAAATTATGAGCCGAACTCCCGCCATTTTCCCGACCAGTGTGTGTGTTTATGCTTCAGTCGATTCGGTAGCTGCCTCTTGTGCATTCCTCTTGTATCTCCCGGGAGTGTATTCATGATGGCTCCTTGTAAAACACCAAAGAAGATCACTAAAAAGTTGAGATTTCATAAGACATTAAATTACAAGTGTCTGCTGCGTTTATCATCAACCCACCACCCCCTCCCGACACTCATAAATTACGTGTGACAGTCAGTGGTGCCAGGTCTGTCTGATGCACAAGATTTCCACAACTTCAATAACAGAATTTCCCTTATTGCCTCATTAATTCCCTGTTTACTTTTCTCTTGAACATTGACAGTCTTCATTTATTATATTTCCCTGTATATTCTTGAACTATCTTTATATAATGTTGTTGTGTCGACTACAAAATTCCCTAGGACAGAGAAATTTCCCTGCACCTGGCAACAAGTTCCGGGAAATTTCAGTTTGGGGGAATTTTGAAATCCACACAGGGAAATTATATAAAGATGGTTCAAGAATATTCAACCAGGGAAATTTCTACCAGCTGAAGAACTAAGAAGACCATAATTGTTCAAGAATAAACAGGAAATTTTTGAGGCACAAAGGGAAATTTTAAAGATGAAGTTAGGGAAATTTCATCCAGCAGACCTGGCAACAGCTGTGATCCTCCCACCACCCCCTCCCCCATCATAAATTATATGTGACAGAGAAACCTGTATTTAAAAGTAATAAGAGTATTTTATACATATATTGGGGTTATTTTCCGATAACACGGAATTTTCGATTAATTCTGAGGTCTCAAACCCCCCTGTATTTCCGGATTAAGGGACTTTTACTGTATATAGTTTTTGGTGTGAAACCGGGTTTTGTTAGCGGATTTATAGTAGATGACGTAATTTTTACGTTGAGTTACGTCATGTTACGTCATATCAAAACCTGTGCCTGGGGATGGTGATTCAGAATATAATTTATACAGTATGGGTTTTGGATGTAACCATTTTTAAGTTATAAGAGACAGTTTGCCATTTATAGTATAGATTGAGAATAAATTATTATAATGTCATAATATTATTCTTATATCTCAAGTCATCATCATTTTCGTTTAACGTCCGTATTTTCCCATTTAGGATGGGGGGCGATGACTGCTCTCCACATCTGTCTATCTTGTACCTTATGTTCTTCTATTCCCATTAAATTCATATCTTCCATTACACACGTTATTCTTATATCTCAAGTAATGATATATTTCTATTAATAATGTCAATATTATACACAGCCTCTACATTGACTTATCACCAATGTAAACAAACAACTGGGAAATTAATCAGTAATAAAATGATCTTGTGTACCTGTAGGAGTACTGTAATAATAAAAAGGTATTAGTACAGAAGTACTCCGTTCACTATATTGTATATTTTAGTATCATTACCCACTATTTTGGACCATTCTAATGGTGTTGACAGATCAGGCTAGGTCCCAGTATTTTGTACAGGTCATATCCTGTACTTTACCATGGTTATTTCCTGGCAGTTTGACCAGGTTAAGTCCCTATAGTCTGCTCTGGTCTAGGTTGGGTTAGGTAAGGTCAGGCAATTTTTTTGAATATTTAAATATCTTGCAATATCATGAGGAGGAAATGTCATAGAAGAAAATAGTCTTAAAATGGTCTAACTAAGTGGGTAATGAAGGTAGAAAAACTGTACACAATAACGGCAATTATTTCAATATTTACAGGATTTACTGAGCCTGTGTTAATTTATAATTATCTTATATGAGGGAGATGATTGCTGTATTTGACTTGTTTTCTTTCTCTATTCACTTGTATATACAGTAATCCCTCGCTTATCCGAACTAATTGGGCCACAGGGTGTTCGGATAATGCGAGTATTCGGATACGCGAGGTAAAAATATTCCCGCTTCCCTGCCTCCACTACGTCACTACAATGCTCAGTTTTCTTGTCTAGATGAATGAATAATGATTGATAATAATGAAACATACAAAGAAATAAAGTAATACACATTTTATTTAAAGAATAGAATACTGTACATACAGCACTGAAGGTAAGTTAGCCTGTTTCATCATCCCGTGTGGTCTAGTGGCGACATGGTTTCTCATGTAACTACTCGTCAGAATCATCCGACGCCGACTTCAGCTCCGTATCGATGTCCTGTTGGTGTTATAACGCATAGTCAGCTGTGTAATTTTATGTATATAAAACAGCTTATTATTTATTGTAAAAAGGTTTGCCTACAACTGTATATTTTCATAATTATACACATCATTAATTTTACTAACCTGGATGGGTTGAGGCGTTTCCAAAGAACGTGTTGATGAAGGTAGGCTAGGCAATGGTACATCATCAGGTGATAGTGAGTCTGGTCGTGTTGACTGGCTAGGCTCCATTTCAAGGTTAGGGCTGGGAGTAGGATGAGGAGATGGTGTTGTGGGCTTGAAGAAGGTTTCTATTTTCGTCTGCTTTTTAGACCATTGACTTTGGGCTTTAACCCTTAATGGCCGGATTGCGGTCATAGACGGACCCAAGAAGCGGCCGGATCATGTCGTACGCCACTGCTTTGTGGTGACCGGGCGAGATGAAGCACCGCAATTGCCAATGTTGGCATTTGCGAGCCTAATTTGGCATTTTTTTTTTCTACTTGGCTATACTTCACCACCATCCCTACAAATCACCATCGTCAGTCAGTGTGTTACTGACTGTAAACATGGATGGATGTGGATTAGATTTCTCGTGCGTGTCTGATTCTGTGTTGCGCCATGCTTACTTACAACACTGACTGCCACCCGCGCGGGCCACGTTCAGTTATCGTCAGAGCCACTCCACCTAAGCGAACACAACCGCGCTCACACGAGAAAGTACCCTTCATTCCTCACTTAATTTCTCGGCAACGGAGAGTTGTAGAGAGCTGGGGTTGGTTTTATTGGAAAGAGGAAGAGTTGATGGTGCTACCAAGACCAAATTTAAGTTGTTCAGTATCGTAGTTTAGACGTACAGAGTAAGTGGAATAGAGCGATTTTGGAAAAATCGGCCAAAAGCGCCCGGACAGGCAGTAGGGAAAGTAAGACTAGCCCCGGACTGACAAAATGGCTATCCATAGTTATCCCGTCGCGGAGGGGTTAATCAGATCATCACGAACTTCCCTTAACTTAGGACCATAACTCTGCATATGTGCAGATGAAATCGGATACTCAAAATAATCCATCAGAACATCCGCGGCCTTTCTTGCTTCCGATGCTGTAGGTGGTGATGGCAGAGAGTCATCGTCATCATCTTCACTGTCGTTGCCTTCATCAGGGTTTAGCACTTCAGCAGCAATCTCTTCCTCTGTCAACACCTGTTGTCCTGGGTCTCCCTCGTCACACTCCAGCCAGTCATTTAGGTCATCAACCGTTGTATTTTCCCCTGCCCTGCCTCAACAAACTGACCATGAAAATCACCAGCTGCAAACCCTTCAAAATCAACCACAGGCTCCGTCCTATGCAACAGGCGATTCCATCCATTAGCTAGAGTTGAACTGGATACATCATTCCATGCCCGAGATATGTTATAGATAACGGAGCGTAGGTTGTAATTTCTCAAATTTTGAAGAGTGAGGTGGCCCACATTACGGTCTTCCTCATCTACTACCACCATTACTTCCTCCAGGAATCTCCTTCTATACAGCCTCTTGAAGGCTACAATAATACCCTGATCCATAGGTTGAATAAGGGAAGTTGTGTTCGGTGGTAGATATTTAACTCTGATGCGTCCATGCTCGGCAACAAGTTCAGACGCTGCTGGGTGTGCAGGTGCGTTATCTAAAAAGATTACAGCTCGCACTCGGTCTCTGCTCACCTTCATAACTTCCATCTGAAAGCGTACTATCTCGGGCACAGCTTGTTTAAAAAACCAAGTCTTAAAAATGTTTGCATTAAACCAGGCCTTCAATGAATTATGGTAGTGTACAGGTAGCGAGTCCATCATACCACACAAGCACCGTGGTTGCTTTGCCTTACCCACGATAATAGGCTTCAAACGGTGAGAACCTAGCGCATTTGTACCACACATCAGCGACACTCTTGCCTTGCACCGTTTTCTACCAGGCACTGATTTTTCTTTTTCACTTGCTAAAGTGTTTTCTGGAATAGAACGGTAATACAGCCCAGTTTCATCAAAGTTGTACAGTTGTTCCAGTAACAAGCCTTCTCTTTGTATTAACTCTTTCACTTCCTTGCAGTACCCATCAATTATATCCTCATTTGCATCAAGGGTTTCACCATACACTTTTTTATTAGACAAACCATGCCTTAGCTTAAATGGGTAAAGCCACCCTTCTGAAGCCTTAAAGCCATGGAGTCCGATATTGTTTCCAAATCTTTCTGCAGCCATTTTCAGTTCAGTACCTCACACCATTACACCACTTGCACGTTGCTGTTGATACCACTTAATCACACACTGGTCTAGGTCAACATGCATAGGCTTGGCCATAGTCTTTCTATCCTTTTTCTTTCCAGTCTTTGATGCTACTGAAAAGTCGTCTGTGTAGGCTGTAATTTTATCACGAGCCTTTTTCAGTTCACAAAGTGAAGACTTTGGGATGCCAAAGTTTTCTCGAATGCGTGAAGTTGACCACCCTTCATCACATCGACGTAATATTTCCCTCTTCGTCTCCAAAGTTAGCACTTTTCGAGGTCGTTTTGCAGGTGGAGGGGCCATGCTGGTTCAGAAAATATCGCTGGTATACGGCCGATGTTCACTAGTTGAAGAATAGCTGAGGACTAACCGAACCCACGCTATTTTCAGTGAGAGGCGGGAAGCACATGCGCGCCGCCACATGGCAAATATGCAAACTAGCGGTACGCGCAGCAAATTTAAACTACTCGGGGCCCTAGTTTGGATTTGTAGGCCAAGCCTAGGGCCTGTTCGGATATTGGCGAGGTTCGGATAATGGCGGTTCGGATACGCGAGGGATTACTGTATTATAAAAGGATAAATGTGTTAAGTTTTATTATTTTAGGTATTTATCTAGACTATTGCCGTTTTGTAGCAGTTTTGCCACATCTGGCTAGTTCCCGGTAGTTTGCAGAAGTTAGGTCCCGGTAGTCTGCTGTGGTCTAGATAAGGTTAGGTCAGGTAAGGTCTGGTTAATTTGAAATTGCCCCATTTAAATATGACTTATCTTGGAAATTGGGCATTTCCGAAGATGATGCCATAGAAAAAGAATGTCTTAGAATGATATAAATTAGTGGATAAAGAAAGCAAAAACATCATAATAGACAACGGCAATAGAATAGATAATTACCAATCATTAATATAAGGAAATATAATATTATACTGTAATTCTTCTTTATTCACTTGTATATATTATAAAATAATATTATGTGTTGAATTTAATTATTTTATAGAAAGGAATATAATATTATACAGTCATCCCTCTGCTATCGCGCCTAATTGGTACCTTAAGTAGCATGTGATAGCGGAAATCGTAATAGCGGAATTTAATAACTAATGGGAATAATTGAAATTGGTTCCCAGTCCCTCATATTTCAAGATTTTTCTTCCCTAAACATGTTTTTTTTTACTAATATTTCTTTGCATATAATGAAAACTAAAGTAGATTAGTAAAAAAATAGCATTTTTAACCTAATACAGTGGACGCCACAAGTACAGTAGGCGTGTTGTGTGTTGTGGTTAGGTGGTGCATAAATGGATATGCCTCACTGACCTCAGGGACTAAAGATTAATGATGAAAATTGGGATAGGTTCTTATGTCTCTCGAAAGTGACGTTTGTTTTTTACTATGAGACCTCAAACACGATGTCAATTCATTAAACATAATAGAACGTGTTCACACATGGAGAGTCGGGCACCCAAGTCCCGAGAGCACGCACCCGAGTAGGGTGTCCGACTGACTGTAGAATTAGCTACCAAAATATTAATTTAAAATCATTTTTCAAAACGATTGCATCCATATAAAATGGGTGGCGAAAATAAGTGAAGCATATCCAATGAGTTTTTACACAAAACGAGCGAAATGATTATGAACATGTTAGGAAATTATATCACTCGTCTGTGAAGAGAGTGTGTGTGTGTGTGTGTTCCCACCACTTCTCCCGCGCTCCTTCCTCACCCCCCCCCCCCCTACCCTCAGTCTCTCCATTCCCCCTAGCCCAAGGTCAAGGGAATATAGGCCTAGTCTGTCTTGTGTGTGACTCGTGTTTAGTAATTACGAGTTAAACACTAGCTTCATGTCAGGTGGTGTATTAACAAAATGTAAGGCCATATCCTTCCATATAAAGAAGAAAGTTATTACAGTATTTCTCGGACAGAAAACGAGGGAAACACTAATAACGTATGATTAATAAAAAGTAAACAAACGATATCACGCTATCTTCCCCCTACCACCTCCACTACCACCACGCATGCCGACGACTCATTTCAGTCATGAGTCGTCTTAATACAAATTGTTATATGCATTTAATATGCTTAATACGAATTGTAATATACATCCCTGTAATTAGGCACAGATGAAAAAGCTTTATCTCCACACATTGTATCACTAGTTAACTCTTGTGGTAAACAAAGATAGGGTTGATAAGCAGGGCTAGTTATAAACCCACACAGTCTTCATCTTTACTACTGTAACACCATGTCATGGTAAACATGGCTGTCAGTCCAGTGTGCTTGGCCAATCACATAGTGGCTACCTTCACTGTTGTAACACCATGTCATGATAAACATGGCTGTCAGTCCAGTGTGCTTGGCCAATCACATAGTGGCTACCTTCACTGTTGTAACACCATGTCATGGTAAACATGGCTGTCAGTCCAGTGTGCTTGGCCAATCACATAGTGGCTACCTTCACTGTTGTAACACCATGTTATGGTAAACATGGCTGTCAGTCCAGTGTGCTTGGCCAATCACATAGTGGCTACCTTCACTGTTGTAACACCATGTCATGGTAAACATGGCTGTCAGTCCAGTGTGCTTGGCCAATCACATAGTCGCTACCTTCGCACCGCCAAATTTGAATGTTACGTGCGCGATAGTAAACATTCGGATGCGCTATAGAGGATGAAGGTGAACTTTTCACACATGCGCGATAGTAACGAAACGCGAAGGTGGAACCCGCGATAGCGGAGGGATGACTGTACTGTATTTCTTCTTTATTCACTCATTTATATTATAATAGGATAAACCGGGTAAATATGTGTTAAATTTAATCACCATATATTAAAGGATTATGATATTTCTTGCGGAGGTAACCGGCATTGCCCGGGAAAGATGCACTCTGGAGTTTAGAAATAGTCAATATTAACTTTATATGTGAAAGCATTTCAGTCTTGTTGCGTTAGTTAAAAATATTCCGCGATCTCAGGCCACTTACCAGTTGCCATATCTACATAAAGACGATATAGTACATATGTCTTTTCAGCTTGAAGGCCTGAGACTGACTCAATTTCCAAATAGCCTTTTTGCATCAAACTACCAGGACCTAACCTGGGCAGACTACTGGGACCTGACCTGGGCAGATTACTGGGACCTAACCTGAGCAAACTACCCGGAACTAACCATGGTAAAGCACCAGGACCTGACCGGGGCTAAATACTGGGACCTAGCCGGATCTGGCAACAATTACACAAAACGGTAATTCTTTTAATAAATACCAAAGATAATGGTCTTAGAATGGTGTAAATAAGCGGGTAATGAAGGTAGAAAAACTGTACACGACAACGGCAATTCTTTCAATATTTACCGTTTTGGGAGTGTAACCGGGTTTTTTAGCGAATTTTTATAGTAAATGACATATTTCTTACGTCGAGTAATATCATACCAAAACCTTCAGCTAATATTGTGATTATCTGCACCAGTGAACTAATTGTTAGGTTAGGTTGGATTAGGTAGCGTTTGGTTACCTTTATCAATACCCAGTGGAATTATCGTGTGAAAAAAATGTATTCTTTGTTATATATTTCAATTTTCAGATACAACATTTTTGTAGAGGAGGGTCGAACTGAGGTCAGGTGGATAGTGTTACCAGATCCCCTTGGCAACATTGTGAAAGGTCCAGCAGGCAGTTGTGTACAATACACCCAATACAGATGTTGTGTACAATACACCTGACTCATCCAATCAGGATACTTTTAGCTCCTATCAACAGGATCTATTATATTTTTAAAGGTCTCAAAGGACATTAAGTTAGGTCTCAAAGGTAGCAACAGTCTAGGTTAGGTTAGGTAGGTCAGGGCTGCGTTCAGGAAGGCAGCGCGGGTGGCGCGCGACACGCGGACACTTTGGGAGGTCTTCCTGAACGCTGTGGTGCGCCGCGCGCGACGCGGAGATGGTTTGTAAACAAACCACAGTTGCCGACGACCTCAAGATGGCTCACGCAGCTCCCAACGACCCTCTTTTTGCTGTTCTTGCAACAGAGCTTATTGAGGAAGATCCCATATTAGAGGCAGCAATAGCGATAGTCACCATAGAAGAAGAGAGAGAAGAAAACAGATACCAGCAATGATAATTTTCCTGTAAATCACAAGAACCCACCATTATTGCATCCCTTGAATTTGATGTAACTTACTCTTTATATAATATAGTAACTCAAGTTATATGTCGACTGAACACAAAACCAGATCAAAGGTTGAATAAGAAGGCAGTAAAACAATTATTAAATCTAGTTCAGTTATATAGGAACTTGTACTAGGCCATATATGGAGGTACAGTACTTGGTACTAAGATGGTAAAAGTAAATACCTGACTTAATTGTAATATTCCAGCTTTGTATATCCTGCCCTCTAGTTCATGCTGTTTTAATCTCCATGATATCATTTCTCAGTCCCAATTTTAGGGGACAGTCACAGTAGTGTTGGTAAATCTGAAGCATCTGATTCCTCCAAACTATTTCATGCAACGGGTCACCATTATTTTTGTTAATCTGGTCCTGTTTCCTGGCATACTCTGGAGAAATCAAGAAGCTCCAATGTACCAAAAATATACTACTCCCTTAACAGTACCAGCATTGCAGTATTTCAAGAAATTATACAGTATTTTCATTGGAGATGGACATGTATTAAATGCAAACCATCTTTCCATGTAGAGGTTAATTCATTATATTGAAGAGCCTTGTTTAGGTTCAGTAGTTCAGTTTTCTCTAATGGAATACAGAGTATTTACATGAAATAATATAAGGACGGGGCTTTCCTAAAACCAGTGTGGTTTTAAATCGGTAAATTAATCATGGTAAATTGAAAGGTTACAGAGTCAACCCAACTGTCTGTAACAAGCTTCAAGGCAACTTTGCAATGCTGGTATTTTATTGGAGGGATTGAGGTGGAGTGTGATATCCTCATATCAGTCATTTTATTTGAACCCTACACCCTTTCAGGTGTCCAGAAGTTAAATGTAATACCTGTTGGGATGATAAATAAATTAAGTAATAAAAATTCCATATTTATTTTTCCTCTATATATACACCAATACATAGTGCTTGTCCTCTTCTTTCTTCAATTCTCTGCTTGTCCTCTCTGGCTTCCAGAATTCTTGATGCTTATTGAGGTCTTCTTCACTTTTGTCACTGCAGACCTGAAAGATATAGATTTCAGTTTAATTTCCCTTTGGTACAGATTGCATCCAGTGTGTCAATATCTACAGGCAGTGTTGCTTTACACAACCTTAAATACCAACCCCTCCCTCCCCAAGTGGTAGGTTGAGCTCCCTACCAACTGGGAGGCACTTTTGGACTGTAGAAAGCAACACTGCTTGTAGATATCTAAACCTTGGATATAATCTATATGAATCTTAAAGTTAACATGCCAGACAAGGTGTCCATAATTATGTGAACAGATTACCTTTCATGAACATGTAAAGTTATTCTGATAATTTATGGACACCCTGTATTATGCAGGTTCAATACAGATTGCCAGGAAAAGTAGACACCTAGACCAAGTAGCAATAATTATGACTTGATTTGAGGAGAGTGTTTGTCCATTCCAATAAATATGAGCAAAGATGAACTGTAATGAACATAAGTTTGTTCCCTCAGCCAATCACAATGATTCAATTCTCTGTGGTTAATTAAACTAAACATATTTGCCAACCATCATCTGTTGTTTAGTAGTTTGAACTACAGGTGCTTCAGTTATATTGTTGCTGGTAATTCAGTGTGGCTGCCTTCATAGACGTGTACTATGGACTGATGCTCATCCGTGGCTGTCAAAATGGATTCCCTTGAAACTATCTATAACAAACAAAACTTTGACATCAACCCAATAAATATACCAACAATACAATGCATGCAACATGCTAGATCATTTATAAACTTATTTTAACAAATGTACTGCTCACAACAACCCTCGCACTCTTCATTAGACAGCCATTACTTCAAATTTGCTCAATAATATTACTTTATTTTCACTTCCATCTATACTTGCAGTTACTTTCTTTACTTACCAGGGCATGATGATAGTTGCAATGCCAAGGAATTGACATCATTAAGCAAAATGTGGCAGTAGGGGCACTGTATCTTCAATGTTTGGGCGGCCATCTTTGTTTACAATTGAGGGTGGCGGCCCCACATCTCAAAGCCGCGACGCCTGGGTGACGCATTTTGCGGCGCACAGACAGCGCGCGCTGCCTTCCTGAACGCAGCCCAGGTTATTTTATCTGGGGATCAAAAATTATTTGTCCCAATTTTATACTATTGAATTTCCCGCCTAACTGGACTACCTATTGAACATTCTTCTTACGATTTCCCGTGTGGCCAAAATTTGCCTAAAACATGAAAGTATTCCTTAATCTGGCAACACTGCATGCAGAGGTGGGAAGTTGGGGACCTGCTAGGAAAACCTCGCTCCCATTTCAAAGTAAATACATACAAAGGTAAATTTATACAAATGTTATTAATGTTATTTACATATTCCACATAAGTCTCGAAAATAAAAACGGGAAAAGAAATGGACATTCTGGTTGAACAGAAAGTGTGAAAATCGAGGACGCAGAAAAATAATTGCAATATTTACCGAAAATTTATCCAATAATAATAATAATAATAATAATAATAATAAGGTAAATTTTCACAAGAACAGTGTTCACTATATTGTATACAGTTAAACCTCGTTATAACGGACTAATAGAGGGGAGAGGGTGTCCGTTATTGCCGTTTGACCGTTATAGCAACAAATTTTTACGAGGGGTAAGAAAAAAAATAAATACAAAAATTATCACAAAATATAGATACAGTTGACTCTCGAATAACGCAATTTTGAGTAATGACTTAAATGAGTGTGGGACATCCGTAGTGGTGGAGGTGGTAGGGGGGAGAGTAGGGGGAAGAGGGGAGATAGCGTGTGATATCGTTTGTTTACTTTTATCAACCACACACTCTGGTGTTTCTTTCTCCTTTCTCTGTCCGAGAAAACCCTTCCTTCTTGATATGGAAGGACATGACCTTCCGTTTTGTAAATGCACCACCTGATATGAAGCTGGTGGTTAACTCGTAAATTACTAAAAACGAGCGAGTCAAACATAAGGTGACAACCCATGTTAGGCCTATAATTCCCTTGACATTGGGCTGGGGTGAATGGAGACTGAGGATAAGGGGGGGAAGGAGCGAGGGAGAAGTGGTGGCAACACATACACACACACACGCTTCGCAGACGACAGTGATATCATTACGTGACATGTTCATTATGATTTCGCTCGTTTTGTATAAGAACTCCTCAGATTTATTCGAGAGGCAACTGTTAATATACATAAATAGGTATGTAATGATGTGTAAATAATATACCTACTGTATAATGTAAAAAATATAATAGAAAAAAATAGAGAAACCAAAATTCAGACAAAAAAAAAAATCCAGCTGATTGTGTCCGTTATAACCGAAATCCGTTTTAACGGGGTCCGATATAACGAGGTTAGTATTTTGGACCATTCTAACACACTTTTCAGCTATGGTGTTTCTCTCAGTGTAAACTTATATAAAAAGTGACTGGGGCCAATTCCCTGGACCTAGCACTACGCGGCTCTAGGCAAAAAACACGATCACTTTACGATAGTTTATATCGGTCATATCCCGGCAGTTTGCCTAAGTTAGGTCCTGGTAGTCTGATGCAGTCTAAGTTAGGTCAGGTATGGTCAGGCTAATTTCAAATTGCCCCATATGAATATGACCTATTTTGGAAACGGGGCATTTGTGGAAGAAATGCTGGTAAATTTTTACAAGTTGCCACAACAGGATTTCACTGGAATTTTGTTTATTTCCTAGAAGGATTTAGTGTGATTACCAGGACCTAACCAGGGCAGACTACCGGGACCTAACCTGGGCAGACTACCGGGACCTAACCTGGGCAGACTACCGGGACCTAACCAGGGCAGACTACCGGGACCTAACCAGGGCAGACTACCGGGACCTAACCAGGGCAGACTACCGGGACCTAACCAGGGCAGACTACCGGGACCTAACCAGGGCAGACTACCAGGACCTAACCTGGGCAGACTACCGGGTCCTAACCTGGGCAGACTACCGGGACCTAAGCAGAAAAAAATATACAGTAGAAATTAGTCAGACCTCACCTGACCTAACCTAATCTGGACTGGGCCACACTACCGGGACCTAACCTAACCTAATCTGGACTGGGACACACTACCGGGACCTAATTTGGGCAGACTACAGGGACCTAACTATAAGAGGTAACTACTGTTATGCAGCATTTGCAGAAGAAATGGTATATAGAAAAGTGGTTTCTAATAGTGAAATATAAACACTGGTAATAGTAAAATTCTAGAAATGGAGTTGTGGCAACTTGTAAAAATATTCCAATAATAATAATACCATACACAATAATAATAATTATAAATACCATCTTGGTGTTGTTGTTGTTGTTTACACTCTTGTTGTTTCTGCCATGTACACACAGCCTGGAAAATTTGTATACATAAGTAACGCACACAATATGTAAGTATGTATGTGTGTATGTGTAGCCTACAATTATTATTATTATTAAGAGGTTGTGGGAGTATTGGACAAGCTTAGGGGGGGTGTTTGGGGGGTGCATGAATAGGGGGATAGACCTGGGATGGGTAGAAAGCCTTTCCCCTAGAGCCTGTCCCCCTACTCCCGCACCTCCCACAACCCACCCAAGCCTATCCCCTTATTCCCGCACCACCCTAAACTCCCCCCAAGCCTGTCCCCTATTCCCGCACCCTTTTAATATTATTAAGAGAAAAAAACTGGTATTTCTGCATAAGAGATCCACGTTGTTGTTTTTTCCTGCCTATTTTTACTTGTTGTATTCATTAGTGACCATAATATTGATTGGAAAATACTTGGTTTATACATATTCCCTAACCCCTTCCATCTTGGGGGAGAGCACTGGGAATCCGGGGTTTTGGATTGTGGGAAAACAAGTAAATTAGCTTATTTTGGTTTTATGCATAAATATCGAAAAATTGAAAACCCGAGCCAACTTTTGCCGAAAGTTGGCTCAGGTTTTGCAATTTTCAAGAGGGCTAAATGTCGAAAAATAGAAAATCTGAGCCAAGTTTTGGCACTACAAAAATATCCCAAAATCTATGGAATTCCTACTTGATATTTTAAATTAAAGACAGTCGAATCAACCTGACCTTACCTAGACCTAACCCTGGCATCCTCTGGTCCTAACCTAGCATCCTCCGGTCCTAACCTAGCATCCTCCTGTCCTTACCTCACATCCTCCGGTCCTAACCTCACATCCTCCTGTCCTAACCTAGCATCCTCCGTTCCTAACCTAGCATCCTCCTGTCCTAACCTCACATCCTCCGGTCCTAACCTCACATCCTCCGGTCCTAACCTCACATCCTCCGGTCCTAACCTCACATCCTCCTGTCCTAACCTCACATCCTCCGGTCCTAACCTAGCATCCTCCTGTCCTAATCTCACATCCTCTGGTCCTAACCTCACATCCTCCTGTCCTAACCTCACATCCTCCGATCCTAACCTCATATCCTCCGGTCCTAACCTAGCATCCTCCGGTCCTAACCTCACATCCTCCAGTCCTAACCTAGCATCCTCCGGTCCTAACCTCACATCCTCCGGTCCTAACCTAGCATCCTCCGGTCCTAACCTCACATCCTCCAGTCCTAACCTAGCATCCTCTAGTCCTAACCCCTGCATTCTCCAGTCCTAACCTAGCATCCTCCGGTCCTAACCTCACATCCTCCGGTCCTAACCTAGCATCCTCCGGTCCTAACCTCACATCCTCCGGTCCTAACCCTAGCATCCTCTGGTCCTAACCCCTGCATTCTCCAATCCTTCGGTTCTAAGTTATTATCTAAGGATTGTTTCCAAAATCTTGAGATCTTGGGTTTTTCAGTTTGGCTTAATTATTTATATTAAGAGGTGATTGTTCACGTTAACAAAGAAGAAATACGTTAATACACTCTTAACCAACATGATTAATAAACACTAATCTTAACAATAACAATTACATACCGACATGGATGTACAATTAGGCTATGTAGATAATGTGGAAGACACTATAGTAGATGGACTCATGGAGCAACGTGTATCTTGGTGGAAGGTACAGTGTAGACTGATATCACAATGTAAATATACCCTTACCCGCCACATAAATATATAAAAAAGTGACAAATGAAATACAAAATTGTGGAAAATTGAAAATAACATCGATATAAGACAACTAGACATTAAGAATAATAAATGTAGTTAAAATGCATGTAATGTTGACATGTAACCACAGATTGAGTTGCAAGTATATGTAACTCTGTGTAGTTATTTCGGAACTACTTCGTCACGAGAATGTAGATAATGCAATGAGGCTAGTGTTGAGTAGTGCATTAGGATATAGACACCGTAGACTTATACTGCTACGCTGGACTTGGTCTGAATCGCCGCGCTGGACTTACGCTCGCAATATTTTGAAAGGCTATTTGGCTAAAGTAAGTGCAACCGCCAATTATATTCATTACACACGAACATATAACATTATTCCATACTGAAATACACATAAATAGTACATATTTGCCGTGTGGGACTTATGTACATATTTTCCTAACAAACTACTATAAAACCCAAGATAAACTAATTTACGTGTTTTCCCACAACCCAAACCCCCGATTCCCAGTGTTCTCCCCCAAGATGGAAGGGGTTAGGGAATATGTATAAACCAAGTGGTTTCCAATCAATATTATGGTCACTAATGAATAGAACAAGTAAAAATAGGTAGGAACAACTTAAAAACAACAAAAACATGTGGAACTTTTATGCAGAATTACCTAAATTAGTTCAAAACGCACTATAAAACATTGCAATCTGAAAACCTGGAGTCGAAAGCAGATTATGGACAAACGCTTGACTATTACCGAAAATAGTCATAGAATGGTCTACATAAGTGAATAATAAAGGTAGAAAATAGTCATAGAATGGTCTAAATAAGTGAATAATGAAGGTAGAAAATAGTCATAGAATGGTCTAAATAAGTGAATAATAAAGGTAGCAAATAGTCTTAGAATGGTCTACATAAGTGAATAATGAAGGTAGAAAATAGTCATAGAATGGTCTACATAAGTGAATAATAAAGGTAGAAAATAGTCATAGAATGGTCTAAATAAGTGAATAATAAAGGTAGAAAATAGTCATAGAATGGTCTACATAAGTGAATAATGAAGGTAGAAAATAGTCATAGAAAGGTCTAAATAAGTGAATAATGAAGGTAGAAAATAGTCATAGAATGGTCTACATAAGGGGATAATGAAGGTAGAAAAACTGTACACAATAACGGTAATTCATTCAATATTTACCAAATTATTTTTATTATTTGTATACCAAATTATTATTTTTCATTATATAATACATGTCCATATTATCTATAGAAGGCACATGGCCACAGAGAAACAGATAAGAAAAATACAACTAAATAGGCCATATTCAAGAACATCCGTGGTGTATACGATGGTGTGGTACTGTACGACGGCTCTCTGGTTTGTATGTGGAGTCATCGTATCGGTACTATGCCATCGTATGCACCACGAATGTTTTTTAATATGAACCAAGAGGTGTTGAGTACTTACAGTTGTTGTTGTAGGAATGTCAGTGTTGCCAGTGCCAGGGGAGGTTTGTGTCAGTGTTGCCAGAAGTTACAGTGATGCTGGCAATATATTATAGATTAAATATAGCGTTATATAACTTCTATAAATCAAAAGAAAATAAAGTAAAAATAAGATTAATTAATTAAAGAAGGAGACATGGAACAACAGCAAAGGATAAAACAAATAAGATATGTGCCATTGAAAAGGCTACACACCCTTGCTCTTGTTCTTTGCTGTTACAGGAACCCCGGGTGTTTATTCCAGGGTTGGCCTTTGTATCAGTAGCTCCTGTAAATAGAAATAGGAAAATAACAAAAAAAACAATACCACGCATATCTATTGACTTTCTACATCTTGCATGCCACATTTTCTCCAAGAATTCTTTCCCAGCACCAATATATCATCTGTGCTCTGCTCACACAAACCTAGCAGTAACATCATTTTGGGTAAATCAGCCTCTAGTAAGAAACATCGTGCCATTTCACACATGATTCTCCAAAAACATTCTGCTGTACCGTTTTGATGCGGGGAATGAGGTGCTGATTACTCCTTCTTAACCCC
The DNA here is from genome assembly GCA_034508575.1 of Petrolisthes manimaculis. Classification (NCBI taxonomy): domain Eukaryota; kingdom Metazoa; phylum Arthropoda; class Malacostraca; order Decapoda; family Porcellanidae; genus Petrolisthes; species Petrolisthes manimaculis. Next base: position 155,390 of record JAWZYT010003717.1, on the reverse strand, counting down.
TCCGCGACGGGATAACTATGGATAGCCATTTTGTCAGTCCGGGGCTAGTCTTACTTTCCCTACTGCCCGTCCGGGCGCTTTTGGACGATTTTTCCAAAATCGCTCTATTCCATTTACTCTGTACGTCTAAACTACGATACTGAACAACTTAAATTTGTTCTTGTTAACACCATCAACTCTTCCTCTTTCCAATAAAACCAACCTCAGCTCTCTACAACTCTCCGTTGCCGAGAAATTAAGTGAGGAATGAAGGGTATTTTCTCGTGTGAGCGCGGCTGCGTTCGCTTAGGTGGATTGGCTCTGACGACAACTGAACGTGGCCCGCGCGGGTGGCAGTCAGTGTTGTAAGTAAGCATGGCGCAACACAGAATCGGACACGCACGAGAAATCTAATCCACATCCATCCATGTTTACAGTCAGTAACACACTGACTGACGATGGTGATTTGTAGGGATGGTGGTGAAGTATAGCCAAGTGAAAAAAAAACTGCCAAATTGGGCTCGCAATTGCCGACATTGGCAATAGCGGTGCTTCATCCCGCCCGGTCACCACATAGCAGTGGCGTACGACATGATCCGGCCGCTTCTTGGGGCCGTCTATGACCGCAATCCGGCCATTAAGGGTTAATCTTGTGTTTCACCATGAGGGATTTAAATTCCTTGGATATATATTCACCACCATTGTCAGTCCGCAAACGTTTTACAGATCCATAAGGTGCACTGTCAGCTAGAAATTTCTCTGTGGCTGATATTGTATCACTCTTTTCTTTCATCAGGTAAACCATGAAGGCTCCTGAATGATCATCCACAAATGTAATTGCATATTTAAATCCTCCCTTATCCACTACATTCATTGGGCCAGCTAAGTCACTGTGTACTAAATCTAAATTCCTAGTTGCTCTTTTATCTGGTTTCCTGTTTGTAGATTTACTCATTTTTCCTAAGATACCTACAGGCTTCACAATGAACTCTTTCCTTTTCACCAGAAATATGCATACCTTCCACTGCCTTCTCAAGTTATATAATGTCCTTAAAATTACAATGGCCTAGGATTTTATGCCACTCCTCAACGTTCACTTGCACATTTTCAACATTATTAATGAAGTATAAGTTACCCTCTCTTTTCACGTTGAATACTGAGCCATCTGGTGTAACTGGTTCTGCATGGTTAGGTTCAAAGTTTACACATACACCATTTCTTGTTGCAGCTGGAACCGAAAATATGTTAAACTTATATGAGGGAATGTATAAAGCATTTTTCATCACCATTTCCCTTGGTTTACCATTTATATCATACAACATCACACTAACATCACCTCTGCCTAATACATCTCCAGTTTGTCTACTTCCGTCTGCTAGTTGCATCACTTGTTTATCTGGTTCAAAGTCTCTGTCCAATCTAATAAACTTGGTCTTGTCTGTTACAATATGCACTGATGCACCACTGTCCACCAACAATGTACTGGTACCTGCCTTATTATCCTTGAGAGATTGTGTGCTGGCCTGGAATGCAAAGTTGTGGAAGTTGTCACCCTCGTCACTGTCCTCTCCTTTTGGTACTTGGTTTCCCTCACTGCTTACTGTGTTTGCTGTGGTGGCATTCTTCTTCCTGCACTGGTGTGTGTTGTGGTTATTGGATTTACACTTGTTACACCACCTATGGTTCTGCTGGGCTCGCTGGGGACACTGGAAGGACTTGTGACCTGGCTGGTGGCACTCATAACATTTCAGTGGGAATCTGCTTGTATTCATCACACTTTCTTCCTCACGGGAGCTTCTTAACTTTCCTGATTCTTCATAGTTCATCAGGGCCTTCTTGAACTCCTGGAACGTCATTTCCTTCTCCCGTTGTTCCACCACTGTGCTGAAGGTGTCGTATGCTTGAGGGAGTCCACTCAGCACCATCGCCATAGTCATACTATCACTTACTGCTTCGCCTGCTTTCTTTAGTGCTGCTGTCACTGCTTCTGTTCTTATTATGTAGTCTACCAACTGTTCGTCTCCGCCCAGCCTGAGTGTTGACAGTTTCTTGTACAGTGAAATCACCCTAGGTTTGCTTGCACCCAGGTAATAGTTCCTTAGGATCTGCAATGCTTCCTTGCCTTTATCTGCTGCATCGCGAAGAATCAAGGCAATGCTTCTGTCATCTAGTAGCTGAATCAACTCTGCATATACTTGTTTGTTCTTACTTTCTTCCGGCGTCCTTCCCTCCAGTAAAACTTCATCAAGCTCCTTGGTCATCAAATTACCTCAAAACTTGGCTTCCCACACTTCAAATTTTTCTCCATCTCCATCAAACACTAGTCTGTGTCTGGGTCCATAACCTGTTAGAGTTGATGACATCTTGTAGGAGACTGGAGGGTGTGAGGATCACAGAAACAACGAGTTGCCGGGATCTATGTATTCTATGTAAACAGCTGGGAGTCTCAGTCTCCCATCATACAGCATAAACAACAATGCAGCAGCGCCATGCACATCCCACACATACAATACTGTACATCATTAATAATACAATAATAAACTCCTTAGTGACATAATTTTTTTTTTTTTTAACAAAATCCAACTAAAATTAGGCTGGGGTGTGTTGTTCACTGTGCCAAAGTACCAAACCTATTAAACAATTACCCTCGGCTGAAAATCGCGAAAAACTGTGATTCGCGAGGCCTGAAATGCATAGTAGTGTGTGTGTGTGTGTGTGTGTGTGTGTAACTCCTCTTGTCTCCTGTATAGTGACGTATATAAATAAGGTGTCGTCATCTAGTGGGACAGAAGAGAAGCTACGGTACCAACATCACCACGAAGCTCCACTACTGTTTCATCTGGTGCGACACCCAATAATTTCGGGGCCTCACAACAGTCACGGGCTACTGATAGCCTACAGCCCTGAGGTTGAGGTATAGAAAAAAAAAATGGTGTAACCCTTTTAATTTGAAGTTCATATTCTCGTCCTGTCCTTTCACTATCCCTCCCTTCTTTACCTTTCTCTGTTTTATCATCTGATGTACAGTCGGCGGCAAAAGTCATGTCGCCTCACTTGCTTCACCGAGGCACGCGATCTTCATAGACTCGATATTATTAGGTGTAGAAAACGTGCATATTTCTCGAGTCCATGAACACTGCTTGTCTCGGCGAAGCAGGTGAGGCGAGTAAGAGTAAGGGTTGATGGCAGGTGTTTCAGATGTGAGAGACGGAACTGGTAGCTCACACAATGCCTGGTGTATACGATGGTAACGCTGAACTGGTGAAAGCGGGAGTGGAGGAGACTGTACAGTCATCTGATGTACAGTCACGAGCACTAATAAATATTCAGGTGTGTTTCAATACCTAGAGACAGTAAATAAATGCACAATAAAATCTCCATTGGAATTACTTCGTTGGTGAATTTGTCCTGTTCAAAGCTTCAACCAGAGCTGTAAACTTATTAGTGCTCGTTACTGTTTCTCTCTGCCTGGAATTTCTCACAACTATGTCTAGCCAAATTCATTTTCGTCACCTACACTTTTATTACGTTTTATTTCTTACTTATTTTAAGTGACCCCGTGTTGTAGTTAGAAAATTGGAGGTTAGTGAGTCCTTCAAACATTGCTATGAAACACACACACACACACCTATATGGAAGGAGCTTGTTTCGTGGCATAGTAAGGAGGAATCAGAAGCCACCAAGTCTCATACACGATCACAGGGTCCTTAACCCTAGATTAGCAGTGTCGTCCGGCATCCCGTCAAGCTGCCCCTTTTGTGTTGCTGTTAACACGGTGATAGGGCTACAAGGCTGGCATCCCATGTAATCTCTGCTTGTGTATTGGTGTTGCTGTATGAGGTGCAATCATGTGGTTTATAAATATACTATAGCTGTAGGGCCACAATGTCCGGGATTCCGGACATGTCTGCTAACATATGATGGATGATAAAGTCCCGGATTCTGGACATGTCTGGTGGAATCGGGTGTGTATTGTAACCTTGGAAAATGCAAGAATTGTCTAATAATATAACTTATTATTATATAATATTATATATTAATATTATAATATTATAATATTATATTATAATATTATATGCAGACGGATGTATACTCCTGGAGAGAACCTAACGATTGATGAACAACTGCTTGCATTTCGAGGGAGGGCAGTCTTCCGAATGTATATACCAAAAAAGCCAGCTAAGTATGGACTGAAACTTATACTTTGTTGTGACAACAAATCAAAGTATTTGCTTGGGGCTATTCCATATGTAGGAAAGCAGGAGCCACCACCGCAGGGGGACTTATCCCTGGGTCATTACTACGTAAGACAACTGACACGACCATACCACCAAAGTAACAGGAATGTGACAATGGATAACTGGTTCACATCTATCCCCCTTGCCATGGATCTACAGTCAAATTGCGGTCTAACCCTCGTGGGCACAATCAAGAGCAATAAGAAAGAAATACCATCCCAGATGTTGAATTTTATAATTCAACCAAGGGGGGCGTAGATGCATTCGACCAAATCTGCGCCACCTACTCATGTAGCAGAAAGACGCAGAGGTGGCCACTCTGCATCTTTTATGGCATGTTGAATGCTGGAGGCATAAATTCATGGATAGTCCACAGTGCCAACTGTACATCAGCAGGCAGACCCTCACTTCGTAGGCGCACATTCCTCATGGAGTTGGCCATGGAACTCATCCGTCCCTGGGCACAGCACCGACTCACTCGTCCCACTCTCTCTTGTGAACTGGTGGCCCTCATCCGCTCTGCATTCAATCTGCCAAGCAAACCTCTACAGGCAGCACAAGCTCCCGAAAGAGAAGTAGCACTACTCCACAACTCACACTTCAACCCTGAGAAGCGATGCAGGGATTGCCCTGGAACAGCAAAGAAGAGCAAGTATGTGTGCAGAGGTTGCAAGGTCAGCAAATGTGCTCGCCATCTATACACATACTGCATCAGCTGCATTTCTAAGGGGTGAGTTGAAGACGAGAGAGAGAGAGAGAGAGAGAGAGAGAGAGAGAGAGAGAGAGAGAGAGAGAGAGAGACAACAATGTTGTAAATATGTTTTCATAACAGTTGAACTACTTTAGTGCATTATTATATTTGTTTAACATCCATGTATTTCATCATACAGTCCATCCTGTGCTCAGTGTGGCCAACCTGTTGAGGAGGAAGTGGTTGACTAGTCTGGCTACGAGATGGATCCTTCTCATCACTCCTCCTAACTCAATAGGTACATTATGTATTCCATTATTCCTTACACATAGTAGATATATTATATACAGATATTATATTTTGTATCATATATATATTGGTCTTGAGCCCACAAGTGTAGCCAGCCACTTCACGGCAAATATAACTGGTTGTGGCAGCTGCATGCGAGGCATACATCTAATAATTTGCATAATATTTTTCCCTCAGGTTTAGAGGTACACCCAGCGGAAATCCGGGATTCATAAGGGAATCGCAAGTCCTACGTATCTCGGGGCACGTCTTGGCACAACATGTGCCAATTATGAGCAACCTGACAAAATACTGTAGTTAGGTGCAACACCATATGTAATGTTCCCTATTTTTTTACACAGATTTTACACTTTTTTTTCATTTCATCATAAGGCAATTAAATTTTCTTTGAAGAAGGTAGGCTATGTGTGTTTTCCCTTCTAAAAGGATACATTTTCTTTCAAATATTTGGAAATAAACTTTATACAATTCCTTTGATGTGTTTTTAACCCACAAATGTATGTCCGGAATAATGGACATGTCTGTCATTAACGTTAGATTTGGAACGCTGCTAATCTAGGGTTAAGGGGGTGTGGGAATAGGGGGACAGGCTTGGGGAGTTTTTGGGGGGTGCAGGAGTAGGGGGACAGGCTTGGGGGGGGACTGAGGGGGTGCAGGAATAGGGGGACAAGTTTGGAGTGGGTAGAAAGCCTGTCCCCCTATTCCCGCACCCCCCAAGCCTGTCCCCCTACTCCCACGCCCCCTTAACTATCGCCTTTCCTATATATAAACTTTTGGAGACAGGATTTCCTCACTCACTCACCCTTATATTAAACTTTACCAGGTGACCAAAGTTGAGAATGTAGCCGGGCTCCACTTGTTGTCTTCAAAATATCCCGAAGCTCAGAGACGCCTTACATAAACACATCCGTTCACTACCACTGTCAGCCACTACTACTTTATGTATGTGTATGTGTGTGTATAAGAGAGAGAGAGAACGATTGTGTATGTGTGTTTGTGTAAGAGAGAGAGAACGTGTGTATGTGTGTATGTGTGTGTAAGAGAGAGAGAACGTGTGTGCGTGTGTTTGTGTAAGAGAGAGATAGTGTGTGCGTGTGTTTGTGTAAGAGAGAGATAGTGTGTGCGTGTGTTTGTGTAAGAGAGAGATAGTGTGTGCGTGTGTTTGTGTAAGAGAGAGATAGTGTGTGCGTGTGTTTGTGTAGGAGAGAGAGAACGTGTGTGTGTGTGTGTGTGTGTGTGTGTGTGTGTTCTCCGGTAACAGCCAAGCAATATGTCCTTTATCATCTTGGTCAATACTCATGTTTCATAATCATAACCATTAATAATACCAACGTTTTATTACAGTAAGTCTCAACTAACATATTCTACAAATACTCTTTCTGTGTCTGTGTGTGTGTTTATATTTTCTTTTCTTTTTTATAGAGTAATGTTGTATATCATCAGTTCTTTATTACTTCTATGTATGTATGTATGTATCACTTCACTTTTATTGTCCATCACAGATAAAAAGACTTTAAACAAAGGAGGACTGATAATAAAACATTGATTTGTAACAAATGCAAACTTTTTGTTTTTATTAAATCACAGATTACAGTCAAAGTAAATAAAAATTCGCGACCACATCCTCAAATTATTAATATCATCTGAGCTGGTAACACTGCGTGGTGGGGAAGGTGTTGTTGTAAGTGAATAAATGTTACCAGCTAAAATGACATAAACATCGAAGTACGTGGTCCCAAATAAATGTTACCAGCTCAAATGACATAAACATATAATTACGTGGTCCCAAATAAATGTTACCAGCTCAAATGACATAAACATATAATTACGTGGTCACAAATAAATGTTACCAGCTCAAATGACATAAACATATAATTACGTGGTCACAAATAAATGTTACCAGCTCAAATGAGGCGTCCAGAGTCAGAGGGGCGAACCGACCACTTTCTCGGTATGGAGTTAGCTACGGATCACGAAGGGCCTAACCCTCCTCTCTATGTGTATGCAAGTTACAACACGAAAAGTGATCTTATAGAGGAGTAACAGAAGGTTTAGTTTGGGTTATTTTCTCGTGTCTGGCCGGCCGACCAACTCCGATTTCGTAGAAACAGAGAGGCGAACCTCCTCCCACCCGACCAGCCAATCAGCGCGCGGCATTGTATTTACCTCCCTGCTCGACCAATAACACGCCCCATAGCAACCACGCGGCCACGCCGCATGCCAGTCTCCACGTGTTTTTTGACTAACAATTAAAGGCATTACGAATTAAAATCTGCAAATGGGTATTCTATAACTTTATTTTTATCTTTTTGCAAGCATTTTTGTACATATGTTTTTTTATGTCTATGTTGCATTTTTATTATAACAGAAAATGTGGGTAATTTTATACTCGTTTTTTTACAGATTAAAAATTGATTTAGATGATTTTCTCTGGTCTCAGAAGATTAAACGGGTACAAATTTAGTATATTAGATGTAGTATTGAATAATAAGGCGTTTACATACAAAAATACGATAAAATTAAAATTGCAAAACTTTGACCGCGTTTTTCTCCCACTTTAGGTTTTGGTCGGTTCGCCCCTCTGACTCTGGACGCCTCATTTAATGAGATAAACATATAATTACGTGGTCACAAATAAATGTTACCAGCTCAAATGACATAAACATATAAGTACGTGGTCGCGAATTTACGAGCTCAGGTGTACAGCCACAATCAAATATCCACCAACACTTTCCTTCCATCGTAGTAAATATTATCTTGGTAATAAAGAACAACACTTGTATGATTTTGCACCACCTCATAATAACAATTGATGGAGGTTGAGTTGACATAAGTTGTTCTATGATTATATTGTGAAAAGATACTGATTAATTTGTATGTACAGTCGGCAGCATAAGTTCGCTTCATTTCCACCTATGTATGTATGAGCTATAATGATGATATTACACAATGTAAATGCAGAGATGACAGATATAGTTCACATGTGGTAAATTACGTATGTTGTTGGTATAAAAACTATTTGAGAATGCAACTATCTGGTCATATTAACATTATTAAAGTCATGAGACAGACACAAATTTATGCTGTCGGCTGTACGATGGAAGGAAAGTGTCGTTGGTTATTTGATTGTGGCTGTACCAAAAGAATAGACTACTATCTCATTAAAATACAGTTTATATTCAAAGTAAATATCTGTACAAAAAACAGTAAAGGTCTGTGTGTGTGTGTCAGTGCAACAACAGTGTGAGAATCACTAATTCATTTTATTCTAGGTATAGAACACACACATACATTTTCTCTTTCTCCCTCTCTCTCACACACAAGAAACAAAACACACATACTCTCTCTGTGTGTCTCTTTCTCTATCCCTCTCACAATAAACCAAAACTAAAATACACAGACACATATATTATAACTCCTTATAGTGGGTACAGCCATGACTGATAATGATGCACCAGCGTCCAAGATGTGTTGGAGAGAAAAACAACAGAGTTCGAAAAATTAAGTCTTCTAAATCTCTCTAATTTTTTAGAATGGTTGGAAAATAATTTGTTGGAACTCTGTTTAGTTGCTCTCCAACACTCCTTGGACCGTGGTCCAGCACTATCAGCCATGACTGTACATAGAAATAATACAAGTTGTTGATATTATGTTATAACTCCTTATAGTAAGTACATAGATATTATACAAGTTGTTGATATCATGTTATAACTCCTTATAATAAGTACATAGAAATAATACAAGTTGTTGATATTATGTTATAACTCCTTATAGTAAGTACATAGATATTATACAAGTTGTTGATATCATGTTATAACTCCTTATAGTAAGTACATAGAAATAATACAAGTTGTTGATATTATGTTATAACTCCTTATAGTAAGTACATAGAAGAAATAATACAAGTTGTTGATATTATGTTATAACTCCTTATAGTAAGTACATAGAAGAAATAATACAAGTTGTTGATATTATGTTATAACTCCTTATAGTAAGTACATAGAAATAATACAAGTTGTTGATATCATGTTATAACTCCTTATAGTAAGTACATAGATATAATACAAGTTGTTGATATCATGTTATAACTCCTTATAGTAAGTACATAGAAATAATACAAGTTGTTGATATTATGTTATAACTCCTTATAGTAAGTACATAGAAGAAATAATACAAGTTGTTGATATTATGTTATAACTCCTTATAGTAAGTACATAGAAATAATACAAGTTGTTGATATCATGTTATAACTCCTTATAGTAAGTACATAGATATAATACAAGTTGTTGATATCATGTTATAACTCCTTATAGTAAGTACATAGATATTATACAAGTTGTTGATATTATGTTATAACTCCTTATAGTGGAGTATAACAATATAACAGCAAGTCTTTTATATAAAACATATCAACTTAATTAATAGAATATGCAGTTTATTTTGTCATATAATAAAACATTGAAATTATTAGTAAAAAGATAGTATTAAAACTTTTTAGTGAAAACATGAAATTAGATAATAATTATGATAAATATAAAATAGGTTATACTGTTTATCAAGAGTAAACAAAGTTCATAATGTGATGTGTGCTTCATTGTTACTGGTTTGTTGGCATTTGTGTGTGTAGGTGTGTGTATGTGTGTGTGTTTCCTTGTTACTGATTGTCTGGTACTTGTGTCTGTATGTGTGTGTGTTTTCTTGTTACTGATTGTCTGGTACTTGTGTCTGTATGTGTGTGTGTTTCCTTGTTACTGGATGTCTGGTACTTGTGTCTGTATGTGTGTGTGTTTCCTTGTTACTGGTTGTCTGGTACTTGTGTCGTCTGTATGTGTGTGTGTTTCCTTGTTACTGGTTGTCTGGTACTTGTGTCTGTATGTGTGTGTGTTTCCTTGTTACTGGTTGTCTGGTACTTATGTCTGTATGTGTGTGTGTTTCCTTGTTACTGGTTGTCTGGTACTTGTGTCTGTATGTGTGTGTGTTTCCTTGTTACTGGTTGTGTGGTACTTGTGTCTGTATGTGTGTGTGTTTCCTTGTTACTGGTTGTCTGGTACTTGTGTCTGTATGTGTGTGTGTTTCCTTGTTACTGGTTGTCTGGTACTTGTGTCTGTATGTGTGTGTGTTTCCTTGTTACTGGTTGTCTGGTACTTGTGTCTGTATGTGTGTGTGTTTCCTTGTTACTGGTTGTCTGGTACTTGTGTCTGTATGTGTGTGTGTTTCCTTGTTACTGGTTCTCTGGTACTTGTGTCTGTATGTGTGTGTATTTCCTTGTTACTGGTTGTCTGGTACTTGTGCTCATTTATAAAGAAAGAGAGCCAGCCTACGATACATTGGGGCAAGGTACAGCATAATGTTAATGTCCACAAACCTAATCCAAGAGAAGTATATAAATGCAGATATTATTGTGGCTAAGGCCAAGGTCACAATTTCCAGCCTCGGCAAATACAATGCCAAGCTCCGGATTTCTGCTTTCCACACCTGGTCACACAACGATATGTACTGTGTTGAGTTTGTATCTTGCTCAGAGTCGGTAGTGTTGGGTTCAAGGTCAGACATTTCTTTTTTAATTTCCGTGATATCTTTTTCAATGTCTGTAACATCTTGCATAATGTCTGAAATATTAACACACATGTTGAGTATAAGAGAGAGAAAACAAATATATTAATACCAATGTAGTGTATAAGAGAGAGAGAGAGAGAGAGAGAGAGAGAGAGAGAGAGAGAGAGAGAGAGATCATTATATTATCATTATAATTATATTGACTTATACTGTGAACAAGGTATTATTTCTTAACACTATTAATACTCATTATATGTGTGTGTGCGTAATCCAATGAGTTGTCTGTTGGTTGATGTGTGTGTGTAGGTGTGTGTGTGTAAGCCACTGAGTTATTTGTTGGTTGGTGTTTCCCCTTGTGTGTGTGTGTGTGTGTGTGTGTGTGTGTGTGTGTGTATGTGTGTGTGTGTGAATAAACCATTGAGTTTCCCCTGTGTGTGTTCATAAACCACTGAATTATTTGTTGGTTGGTGTTTCCCATTGAGTGAATATGTATGTTTGTGTGTGTGTGTGTGTGTGTGTGTGTGAAAACCATTGAGTGTCCCCTGTGTGTGTGTGTGTGTGTTGATAGGTCAGGTTGTATGTTATATGTTGTGTATAAGATAAGTTTGGTTACACTCACCAGTGGGACAGGGTTGACTCACTGTACCACACTCATTAGGTTTCTCGTAAAAAGAATAAGTACCACAATAAAGAGTAATAGTAAGGTTGGGATGGTGAGACAATGGCCGGCTACAGTTGTATTGTTGTATAGTCTGGTTGTGTCCTGGTGTGGTCTCAGTCACCCTCATCCAGTCTATTCCCACCTGTAATAATACATTATGATAATTATACATTCATAAACACACCTATAGTATAATGTACAGTACAGTTGTGGCATATAGTCCTTGACCACGGTGTAAAGGGAAGTCTGTTCCAGGACTATGTGCCGCGACTGTACATAATGTGTATATGTGTACAGGCCTAGTCTAATGTACATAATGTGTATATATATGTGTACAGGCCTAATGTACAGCTCCGGACAAAACTATCTCGACTCGTATGGCAGCATTTGGCATCTGATAGGGTGATGGGGGTTGGAGTTAGGGGAGACTCTTCACTAAATCTTAATATTCAGTGTGTGTGTATGTGTGCTATCAGTGGGAGGACCTGTGTATGTATGTATGATAGTATACTTAGAGCCAGTGTACAGTAGTTTGTGCTTCTCTCAAGATTCAGAGTTGCCAAATGCTGCCAACCAAGTCGAGAGAGTTTTGTCCGGAGCTGTACATAATAATAATAATTTATTATTATTATTATTATTATTATCATTATTATTATTATAATTATTATTATTATTATCATTATTATTATTATTATTATTATTATTATTATCATTATTATTATTATTATTATTATTATTATCGTTGACTATTAATCAACAACAACAACAACAGCAAAAGAAAAGAAAAGAAAAAAAAAGAAGAAAAGAGAAGAAAAAGAAGAAAGAAGAAGAAGAAAGAAGAAAGAAGAAAGAAGATGAAAGAAGAAGAAGAAAGAAAAAGAAGAAGAAAGAATAAGAAGAAGAAAGAAGAAGAAGAAAGAAGAAGAAGAAGAAGAAGAAGGAAGAAGAAGAAGAAAGAAGAAGAAGAAGAAGAAAGAAGAAGAAGGTAGAAGAAGAAGAAGAAAAAGAAGAAGAAGAAGAAGAAGAAGAAAGAAGAAGAAGAAGAAGAAGAAGAAGAAGAAGAAGAAAGAAGAAAGAAGAAGAAAGAAAAAGAAAAAGAAAAAGAAGAAGAAAAAGAAGAAGAAGAAGAAGAAGAAGAAAAAGACACAACTGACCTGAACCAAGTAGTATCGTGGAGGTGATGTGTTTGAAGGTTTGTCATTGTACACCTGAACAATGGTGGAGTCAGGAATGTACCAACCATAACACCTCACCTCCAGCCATACATGTTGAGTCATGATGTTATTTGGTGTGTGGGACATTGTTACCAAGGCACCATAACCAGAGTACCACAACCTGATACTCCAGTGTTGGTTTGGTAGGTCCTTGAAGGTAAGTCTGGTCACCTGTTCCTCCCCTTCCATCACATCTATGTCCATTCCCGGCCATGTTGTCGATACATTGGTGTACTCTGAAGGTGAGACAATGAAATGATAGTGTTGTGTTCACCTTCATAACCTCCTTCTCTATCCTTCCTTATCAATACAGTTAGAGAGAGAGAGAGAGAGAGAGAGAGAGAGAGAGAGAGAGGCCTTGTAGGAATTCGTAAATGGTGATAAAGAGGTGGATGCTAAGAACAAAGGAAATAGAAAGTAAAGAGGGATAAATAGCAATTACAATAAATAAAATAATAGTTAGTGCTTCATTCGTTTTCTCTGGTGACTTTGTTTTATAGAAAATGATTAATGAGCAGAATTTTATAGGGTAACTATTATAAGATAATTATATATAATTTACACTTACTTTAGTAATTTCCCTTCTTGTAACCCCTTTTTCTTTCTCTTTCTCTCTCTCTTTATCTTTCTTTCTCTCTCTCCCATGCCTCTTTCACCTACTCTATCTCTTTTTTTCTCTCCCTTCCTTCCTTTCTTCTTTCTCCATCTTTCAATATATTTTCCTTCTCTCTCTCTCTCTCTTTCTCTCTCTCTCTCTCTCTCTCTCTCTCTCTCTCTCTCTCATGCCTTCTTTCCCACCTTCCCTCTATTTTTTGTTCTCTCTCATTCTCTCTCTCATGCCTTCTTTCCCCCTTCTATCTATCTCTCTATCTCTCATGCCTTCTTTTTCTACCTTCTCTATTTCTTTCTTTCTCTATATCTCTTATGCCTTATTTTCCACCTTCCCTCTATTTATTTCTCTCTCTCTCTCACTCATGACTTATTTTCTACCTCTCTCTCTCTCTCTCGCTCTCTCTCTCTCTATGTGTGTGTGTGTGTGTGTGTGTGTAAAGAGATAGATATATACTGATAGATATATATTGGTGTTACTGACCTGTTATGGTGGGAGGTGATAACACTTGACCACAGTAATCACCGTCATAACACCACACATACAGCTTGTTGTAAGGGAAGTCACCCACACCTCTGGGACACTGTTGGTCAGCTACAAGACTTTGTTGGTTCCCTTCCTGTTCTTGATACACCTTTATCCACCACTTTGTAATCTGTAGGACCATCAACACCATTAGTTTCATACACACACACACACACACACACATTATACTTTCGTCCATCATTTTGTAATCTGTAACACACACACACACACACACACACACACACACACACATTATACTTTCGTCCATCATTTTGTAATTTGTAACACACACACACACACACACACACACACACACACACACACATTATACTTTCGTCCATCATTTTGTAATCTGTAATACACACACACACACACACACACACACACATACACATTATACAGTACCTTCAGCAACCATTTTATAATCTGTAACACACACACACACACACTATTATATAATGATACGGAATAGTATTAAGTTTTCATTAAAAAATAAACATTTGAGTTAGTACATAGAAATCATATAGTTTACTTAATTAAAAAGAGTTTATGATCGCAAAAATGTTGAATTAAAAGAAATATTAAGTATATAATTATAATAGATAATAAAGGCAAAATTATAATTGTAATGTGATATATTATGTTGTTTATGTAAGCTTAATTAAGGGGGTGTGGGAGTAGGGGACAGGCTTGGGGGGTGCAGGAGTAGGGGACAGGCTTGGGGGGGGGGGGGGGTGCAGGAGTAGGGAACAGGCTTGGGGGGTGCAGGAGTAGGGGACAGGCTTGGGGGGGTGTTTGGGGGGTGAGGTAGTAGGGGACAGGCATGGGGGGGCTTAGGGGTGTGTGGGAGTAGAGGACAGGTTTGAAAGGGGTGTTTGGGGGGGGAGTAGGGGACAGGCTTGGAGGGGGGATTTGGGGGGGGTAGGGGACAGGCTTGGGGGGGGGGAGTAGGAGATTGGCTTGGGGGGGTTGGGGTGTGGGTGGGAGTAGGGGACAGGCTTTGGGGGGGTTTAGGGATGTGTGGGAGTAGGAGACAGGCCTAGAGGGGGGTTAGGGGGTGCGGGAGTAGGGGACAGGCTTGGGGGGGTGATTGGGGGGTGGGAGTAGGGGACAGGCTTGGGGGGGAGTAGGGGACAGGCTTGGGGGGGTGATTGGGGGGTGGGTGTAGGGGACAGGCTTGGGGGGATTTAGGGGGGTGCGGGAAAAGGGGGGCTGGCTTGCAGGGGGTAGAAAGCCTGTCCCCTACTCCCACATCCCTCCAACCCCCCAGCCTGTCCCCCTATTCCCACACCCCTTTATTAAGATTAATAAATATACTGGTGTCTTGTTGCTTGGAAAACTTTGGAGGAATCAGTTACTCCAGATTCACTAATGCTGTAATACCAGAGAGAGAAAGAGAGAGAGAGAGAGTGAGACAGAGAGAGAGACAGAGAGAGAGATAGGTAGAGATAGAGAATAAAATAAAGAGAGAAAGAGAGAATAACATAAATAAAATAAAGTGAGAGAGAGAGAGAGAGAGAAAGAGAGAGAGAGAGAGAGACAGAGAGAGAGACAGAGAGAGAGTGATAGGTAGAAATAGAGAATAAAATAAAGAGAGAAAGAGAGAA
>JAWZYT010003717.1:27500-132500 GCA_034508575.1 Petrolisthes manimaculis | reverse complement strand
TATCTACCATTCCTTTACCCTAACTACCCTTCTCTACCATTCTTCTCCCCTCCATTCCCTATCCCTCCTGTTCCCTCCCTACCTCTACACTTTCGTTACCTTATCTACCTTTTCCTTTCATTCCCTACCCATCTCCTCCTTTCCCCTCCTCTTCTTTCCCTTCCTTTACAGCTTCATATCCCTCTCCTTTCCTTTCCTTTACCATCCCCAATCCTTCCTTCCTTCCCCTTTAACCAATTTTACCTTTCCCTTTCTTTAATGTCCTCCCTTTCCTTCATTCCTTCTCTTCCATCTCCTTCTATCACTTACCTCATCTTTCCTTCCCAACCTTCCATCCTTGCTCCATCCTTCCCCTCACACACCCTACCCTCCATCCTTCCTCCATCCTTCCCTTCACACCCTACCCTCCATCCTTCCTCCATCCTTCCCCTCACACACCCTACCCTCCATCCTCCCCCCTCACACACCCTACCCTCCATCCTTCCCCTCACACACCCTACCCTCCATCCTTCCCTTCACACACCCTACCCTCCATCCTTCCCCTCACACACCCTACCCTCCATCCTTCCCTTCACACACCCTACCCTCCATCCTTCCCTTCACACACCCTACCCTCCATCCTTCCTCCATCCTTCCCTTCACACACCCTACCCTCCATCCTTCCCCTCACACACCCTACCCTCCATCCTTCCCTTCACACACCCTACCCTCCATCCTTCCCTTCACACACCCTACCCTCCATCCTTCCCTTCACACACCCTACCCTCCATCCTTCCCCTCACACACCCTACCCTCCATCCTTCCCTTCACACACCCTACCCCCCATCCTTCCCCTCACACACCCTACCCTCCATCCTTCCCCTCACACACCCTACCCTCCATCCTTCCCTTCACACACCCTACCCTACATCCTTCCCTTCACACACCCTACCCTCCATCCTTCCCCTCACACACCCTACCCTCCATCCTTCCCCTCACACACCCTACCCTCCATCCTTCCCCTCACACACCCTACCCTCCATCCTTCCCTTCACATACCCTACCCTCCATCCTTCCTCCATCCTTCCCTTCACACACCCTACCCTCCATCCTTCCCTTCACACACCCTACCCTCCATCCTTCCCTTCACATACCCTACCCTCCATCCTTCCTCCATCCTTCCCTTCACACACCCTACCCTCCATCCTTCCCTTCACACACCCTACCCTCCATCCTTCCCTTCACATACCCTACCCTCCATCCTTCCTCCATCCTTCCCCTCACACACCCTACCCTCTATCCTTCCCCTCACACACCCTACCCTCCATCCTTCCCCACACACACCCTACCCTCCATCCTTCCCTTCTCACACCCTACCCTCCATCCTTCCCTTCACACACCCTACCCTCCATCCTTCCCTTCACACACCCTACCCTCCATCCTTCCCCTCACACACCCTACCCTCCATCCTTCCCTTCACACACCCTACCCTCCATCCTTCCCCTCACACACCCTACCCTCCATCCTTCCCCTCACACACCCTACCCTCCATCCTTCCCCTCACACACCCTACCCTCCATCCTTCCCTTCACATATCCTACCCTCCATCCTTCCTCCATCCTTCCCTTCACACACCCTACCCTCCATCCTTCCTCCATCCTTCCCTTCACATATCCTACCCTCCATCCTTCCTCCATCCTTCCCTTCACATATCCTACCCTCCATCCTTCCTCCATCCTTCCCTTCACATATCCTACCTTCCATTACACAGTATATACGACTGCCTGCAGGACTTACCACAGGATGTACCCCAAAAAATTAATACATTTATCATTTGCACATTATCAAGAAATTTCCACTGTCACAAGAGAGAGAGAGAGAGAGAGAGAGAGAGAGAGAGAGAGAGAGAGAGAGAGAGAGTTAAACCCTCTATCACTTTGCTATAACAGTAAAGCATAATAATATTATACGGTATGCTAATTTTACCTAAAATAAACAAATATGAATATTCGACAATATAAAAATAAGAGTGTCACATTCCAAAAAGCGATTTAAATACAACAGACATACTACATGCTAGATGTATTATGTTCATACTGAAATGTTAGTTAATACATAATTAAAATATAATGATATAAGTAATAATCTTTTTCTCTCATGACAAACTGAGGTGGTATAATAATCAGGTTATAATATGTGTTCTTAGTGGAACGCTTGTCAATGTTATTAGACAAAATATAATATAAAAAAAAAATACATGTCACATTTACAGAGAAAATATAATCATATAGTGTTACAAGAAAAGATAAACATACAAGAAAGACATAGAGCTAAGACTCTATTGTCTTTATATACTGTATGTGTGTTAATGTGTGTGTAGCCTTGTAATAGTGTATGTGTGTTAATGTGTGTGTAGCCTTGTAATAGTGTATGTGTGTTAATGTGTGTGTGGCCTTGTAATAGTGTATGTGTGTTAATGTGTGTGTGGCCTTGTAATAGTGTATGTGTGTTAATGTGTGTGTGGCCTTGTAATAGTGTATGTGTGTTAATGTGTGTGTGGCCTTGTAATAGTGTGTGTGTGTTAATGTGTATGTAGCCTTGTAATAGTGTATGTGTGTGAGGGCAGCTGAGGAGTGACCGAGGAGAGGTGGGGAGGGTTGTGTGAGGGCAGCTGAGGAGTGACCGAGGAGAGGTGGGGAGGGTTGTGTGAGGGCAGCTGAGGAGTGACCGAGGAGAGGTGGGGAGGGTTGTGTGAGGGCAGCTGAGGAGTGACCGAGGAGAGGTGGGGAGGGTTGTGTGAGGGCAGCTGAGGAGTGACCGAGGAGAGGTGGGGAGGGTTGTGTGAGGGCAGCTGAGGAGTGACCGAGGAGAGGTGGGGAGGGTTGTGTGAGGGCAGCTGAGGAGTGACCGAGGAGAGGTGTGGAGGGTTGTGTGAGGGCAGCTGAGGAGTGACCGAGGAGAGGTGGGGAGGGTTGTGTGAGGGCAGCTCAGGCCAGTGATACTCAACTGGAGACTCGTTGTCCTCTGACATTGTCAAGCAGGAATCCACGCTCTTTATTAGGCCAGGCAAGGCCTAGATAACAAGCAAACAACTAAACACGAACAATCTATCCACCACACACACACACACACACACTGTATATGTATATGTACTGTATATGTATGTATGTGTGTATGTATGTGTATATGTTTGTACATGTGTGTAGATATGTATATGTATGTATGGGTATATGTCTATGTGTATGTATGTATATATGTATGTGTATGTATGTGTGTATCAGTATATGTCTATGTGTATGTATGTATATATGTATGTGTATGTATGTGTGTATGTATGTGTATATGTTTGTACATGTGTGTAGATATGTATATGTATGTATGGGTATATGTCTATGTGTATGTATGTATATTTGTATGTGTGTATCAGTATATGTCAATGTGTATGTATGTATCTATGTGTGTGTATGTATGTATATATGTTTATATGTGTGTGACAGCGTAATGAATATATATATGAATTATGTCTGTACAAATTATATACAGATCATATGTTAATTGTATGTTTGTTGTGTTTACACTATAAAATAATTCAATTAAATTTAATTCATGCTTCATACTCCATTTCATTTTTCATCAGTTATTTGTAAATGTATATTTTCAGCCCATGGCTGCCCTCTTCTCAATAAACCGTTTATTATTATTATTATTATTTTATTATAATTACACACACACACACACACACACACAGAAAGATTCACAACAAAACAATACACAGAACCACTACAGACAAAAATACCAGCAAGACCACACAAACAACAACACACAAACAACAACACACAAACAACAACACACAAACAACAACACACAAACAACAACACACAAACAACAACACACTAACAACAACACACAAACAACAACACACAAACAACACAAACAACAACACACAAACAACACAAACAACAATGCAGGCAGAGAATGTCAAAACTCCATTAATGTTGGAGCAAGACTCATACATAGCCTTCATACATACATACATAAATACACATACAAATATACAGTACATACACATCTTTCTCTATACATCCATATAAACATACACACATACATACATATATACACATACAAATATACAGTACATACACATCTTTCTCTATCCATACATAGCCTTCATACATACATACATAAATACACATACAAATATACAGTACATACACATCTTTCTCTATACATCCATATAAACATACACACATACATACATATATACACATACAAATATACAGTACATACACATCTTTCTATATACATCCATATAAACATACACACATACATACATATATACACATACAAATATACAGTACATACACATCTTTCTCTATACATACATATAAACATACACACATACATACATATATATACACATACATACATAAATACATATACATGCATACATACACATTCACATACACATACACACAGAAGAGTTACACCCTTTCACTTTCTGCAAGAGACAGACCCACCACAAGTGTCCTTCATCAGGGTGCTGTTCTCCATCATACATTTACTACCAAGATAGCACATATACACACATACATACATACATACACAGGAGATAGACCCACCACAAGTGTCCTTCACCAGGGTGCTGTTCTCCGTCATACATTTACTACCAAGATAGCACTCGTATATAGAGGGACCCTGTACTCGTGTATGAGATCTGGTGGCTTTGGATTCCTCCTGCCTATGCCACGTAACAAGATCCTTTAATTAGATGGTGTTTGGTGGCAACATTTGAAGGACTCATTTATCTTCAATTTTCTGACTACCTAACAGGGTCTCTTAATCTATACCAATGGAAATATGAAATCCAATAAACCAAACCACTTTCTCAAAGCCGAACAAATAGTAGAAAAGTTCATAGTTTCCCTATAGTTCCACACAATAAGAGTGGGATCAGTGCAGTGAAGAAACTTGTAGTCGGAAGCAAAAGTCAAGTCATCACATGTTCCAAGTCATTAAATACAGTATGGAGATATAAGCTTCACAGGCTCGAACAAATGACTTACCTTATATTGATTAAAGTAAATGTACACTTCCCGCTTCACTGGTCCAACTTGAAGGTACAGTGCCTTAAGGAGTAACAACAATAGATTTTTAAGTTTTTGTTTTTTTTTCGTATTTCAGCATTGTCTACATACAGGGTTTTTATCTCAATCGTTTACCTGTCGCTATTTCTTTCTTTTCTTAAGTTTTGTTTTTGTAAGTTGATGTCGTAGTGTGGCGGGTAAAGCATGTACACACAAAAACTGTATATAACATAAACAGCAAAGATTTTACTGTGTTATGGTCAAACTTTCATTGCCAAACTTCAGTGCACACAACAGTTTTTGTGTTTTGGTTTGGAGTCAATATATAGACGTTCTCTATAGAGCTGCCCATGAGAGATCAAGCCCTATAGATAAGTTTGTTTAACCTTGGCTCTTATTAATTAATAGTCATTCCAAATGACAGTTTCAGAAGTTATTGTGATCTTTTAATTGTGAATTTTTTATGTACATTCCTTAAACCTTCCCTGAGTCATGCACTTTCAGATCTATATTATCTGAAGGAGAGAGTGATAATGGCTAAGGATAAGAACACATGGACCAGTAAATAGATGATGTGTTGTCTGTGTGTGTTACTTACCTTTCCTTTGTGACCACCAGACCACAGATGGACTTGTCCAGCGGGACTTCACCTGTTGTTTCAGATGTGCAGCCAGACCCTGAGGACTACATATAAAGGTGTATATTAATATTGTAAACATGTACTGTGTTACAGATGTCCCTCAGTACTGTACATATAAAGGTGTATATTAATATTGTAAACAAGTACTGTGTTACAGATGTCCCTCAGTACTGTACATATAAAGGTGTATATTAATATTGTAAACAAGTACTGTGTTACAGATGTCCCTCAGTACTGTACATATAAAGGTGTATATTAATATTGGAAACAAGTACTGTGTTACAGATGTCCCTCAGTACTGTACATATAAAGGTGTATATTAATATTAGAAACATGTACTGTGTTACAGATGCACGCACGTACACAAACACACGGATGTACACACAAGGGCACATGCACGCAGGCCAGCACACACAACTCTCTATCTCTTCCTGTTCAGTAATCTATACAACTTAGTAAAAGTGTTCACACCATGATAAGGAAAGGTTGAATTATTATTATTGTCAACATTCACTGTGTGTGTGTGTGTGTGTTAATACATGTATGTGTGTATACTATTATGGTATGTGTGTGTGTGTGTGTTAATACATATGTGTGTGTAGTATTAAAGTATGTGTGTGTGTTAATACATATGTGTTGTATACTATTAAAGTATGTGTGTGTGTTAATATGTATGTGTGTATACTATTAGTGTATGTGTGTGTGTTAATTACATACGTGTGTATACTGTTTGGGTATATGTGTGTGTGTATGTGTGTATTCATACCATAATAAGTAAGGGTTGAGTCATTACAGTTGTCAGATTTTACACAATGTTATATTTTATATTAAATATTATTGAATGAAATATAACATTATAATGGTAATACAAGATGGTAGTGCTCACTTGTTACTTATATTAATAAATAAATAAAGTGGCATTAGAAATATACCAACAGATAAAGTTAAAGGGAAGTAGTACAGTGTTGGTAAATCTGGAGCAACTGATTCCTCCATACTATTCCAAGCAACAGAACACCATTATTTATGTTAATGTTGTCCTGTTTCCTGGTATACATCAAAGGAATCAAAGTGCTCCAATGAACCCTAAGTATATTACACCATTAATTAGTCTTAGTCCAGAACAACAACAACAACAACAACAACAACAACAACAAACCCAATATTGATACCTTTTCTTGTAATGGTTCAAGATTAGTTACAAGGATTATTTTATTATTATTATTATTATTATTATTATTATTATTATTATTATTATTATTATTATTATTATTATTATTATTACTATTTTATTCATTATATCTACTAGTAGTTAGCACCATAGAATCAAAACAGCCTCTAAAGGACCAACAGGTGTGTTACTGTTTGTATTATATTGTATACATTAATATTGTATTCCTTCTCTCCCTTCCCCTGCTTTATCATCCCTTATCCCTCCTTCTCTTCCCTCCTTTACATTCTCCTATTCGTCACTTTCCCTCCCCTTCCTTTACCATACCTACCCTACCCTTCCCTTCCCTTCCCTACCCCACCCCTCATCTCCTTTCCCTTCCTCTCCCCATCCTTTACTTTACCCTTCCTACCGTTCTCTTCCCTACCCCTCTTCTCTATACCCCTCCTTCTCCCTCCCCTTCCGTTACATTATCAACCCTTCCCTTCCCATTTCTATTCCTCTTCCCTCCCTTCCCCTCCTGTTCCCTCCCTCTCCCTCCCTTCCTTTACCATACATACCCTTCCCTACCCTTCTCCTCCCTTCCCCTTCCTTGCCCCTTCCTGTACCATATCTACTCTTCCCTTTCCTTCTCTATCCCCTACTGTTCCTTCCTTCTCCTTACTTTACCCCCTTCTCCCTTTCTCTTCCTCTCCCTTTCCTTTTCTTTACTCTATCTACCATTCCTTTACCCTAACTACCCTTCTCTACCCCTCTTCTCCCCTCCATTCCCTATCCCTCCTGTTCCCTCCCTACCTCTACACTTTCGTTACCTTATCTACCTTTTCCTTTCATTCCCTACCCATCTCCTCCTTTCCCCTCCTCTTCTTTCCCTTCCTTTACAGCTTCATATCCCTCTCCTTTCCTTTCCTTTACCATCCCCAATCCTTCCTTCCTTCCCCTTTAACCAATTTTACCTTTCCCTTTCTTTAATGTCCTCCCTTTCCTTCATTCCTTCTCTTCCATCTCCTTCTATCACTTACCTCATCTTTCCTTCCCAACCTTCCATCCTTGCTCCATCCTTCCCCTCACACACCCTACCCTCCATCCTTCCTCCATCCTTCCCTTCACACACCCTACCCTCCATCCTTCCTCCATCCTTCCCCTCACACACCCTACCCTCCATCCTCCCCCCTCACACACCCTACCCTCCATCCTTCCCCTCACACACCCTACCCTCCATCCTTCCCTTCACACACCCTACCCTCCATCCTTCCCCTCACACACCCTACCCTCCATCCTTCCCTTCACACACCCTACCCTCCATCCTTCCCTTCACACACCCTACCCTCCATCCTTCCTCCATCCTTCCCTTCACACACCCTACCCTCCATCCTTCCCCTCACACACCCTACCCTCCATCCTTCCCTTCACACACCCTACCCTCCATCCTTCCCTTCACACACCCTACCCTCCATCCTTCCCTTCACACACCCTACCCTCCATCCTTCCCCTCACACACCCTACCCTCCATCCTTCCCTTCACACACCCTACCCTCCATCCTTCCCCTCACACACCCTACCCTCCATCCTTCCCCTCACACACCCTACCCTCCATCCTTCCCTTCACACACCCTACCCTCCATCCTTCCCTTCACACACCCTACCCTCCATCCTTCCCCTCACACACCCTACCCTCCATCCTTCCCCTCACACACCCTACCCTCCATCCTTCCCCTCACACACCCTACCCTCCATCCTTCCCTTCACACACCCTACCCTCCATCCTTCCCTTCACATACCCTACCCTCCATCCTTCCTCCATCCTTCCCCTCACACACCCTACCCTCCATCCTTCCCCTCACACACCCTACCCTCCATCCTTCCCCACACACACCCTACCCTCCATCCTTCCCTTCTCACACCCTACCCTCCATCCTTCCCTTCACACACCCTACCCTCCATCCTTCCCTTCACACACCCTACCCTCCATCCTTCCCCTCACACACCCTACCCTCCATCCTTCCCTTCACACACCCTACCCTCCATCCTTCCCCTCACACACCCTACCCTCCATCCTTCCCCTCACACACCCTACCCTCCATCCTTCCCCTCACACACCCTACCCTCCATCCTTCCCTTCACATATCCTACCCTCCATCCTTCCTCCATCCTTCCCTTCACACACCCTACCCTCCATCCTTCCTCCATCCTTCCCTTCACATATCCTACCCTCCATCCTTCCCTTCACATATCCTACCCTCCATCCTTCCTCCATCCTTCCCTTCACATATCCTACCTTCCATTACACAGTATATACGACTGCCTGCAGGACTTACCACAGGATGTACCCCAAAAAATTAATACATTTATCATTTGCACATTATCAGGAAATTTCCACTGTCACAAGAGAGAGAGAGAGAGAGAGAGAGAGAGAGAGAGAGAGAGAGAGAGAGAGAGAGAGAGTTAAACCCTCTATCACTTTGCTATAACAGTAAAGCATAATAATATTATACGGTATGCTAATTTTACCTAAAATAAAAAAATATGAATATTCGACAATATAAAAATAAGAGTGTCACATTCCAAAAAGCGATTTAAATACAACAGACATACTACATGCTAGATGTATTATGTTCATACTGAAATGTTAGTTAATACATAATTAAAATATAATGATATAAGTAATAATCTTTTTCTCTCATGACAAACTGAGGTGGTATAATAATCAGGTTATAATATGTGTTCTTAGTGGAACGCTTGTCAATGTTATTAGACAAAATATAATATAAAAAAAAAATACATGTCACATTTACAGAGAAAATATAATCATATAGTGTTACAAGAAAAGATAAACATACAAGAAAGACATAGAGCTAAGACTCTATTGTCTTTATATACTGTATGTGTGTTAATGTGTGTGTAGCCATGTAATAGTGTATGTGTGTTAATGTGTGTGTGGCCTTGTAATAGTGTATGTGTGTTAATGTGTGTGTAGCCTTGTAATAGTGTATGTGTGTTAATGTGTGTGTGGCCTTGTAATAGTGTATGTGTGTTAATGTGTGTGTAGCCTTGTAATAGTGTATGTGTGTTAATGTGTGTGTGGCCTTGTAATAGTGTATGTGTGTTAATGTGTGTGTAGCCTTGTAATAGTGTATGTATGTTAATGTGTGTGTAGCCTTGTAATAGTGTATGTGTGTGTAGCCTTGTAATAGTGTATGTGTGTTAATGTGTGTGTAGCCTTGTAATGGTGTATGTGTGTTAATGTGTATGTAGCCTTGTAATAGTGTGAGTGTATTAGGTTAGGTGATAGGTTGTGATAGTTTAAGTGGTCTGTCGTCCAGAAAGCATCTGCTACAAATATCACACACTGACACAGGTGGACCAAACATTGTGGTGTCCAAGTGTACCTATTATTACTCAAAGAAGAATTGAGGGAGCATTGTAAAGTGGAACTGTTCAGTACAGAAAAGAATGTTGCCACAGAAGAAACCTGACCAAAGAATATAGGAGAGGAAAGATAGGAAGTGATAAAGAGAGTGCAGGATTTAATTAATAGTAGCAACAAAATACTTTACCCAATATGTGGAAGGTTCTTCTTGATAATAAACTCCAGAGGTTGAAGCACTGTAAGGCAAAATTTGAAATGGATTTACACAAACTGTGACAAACACAACACTACAAGATGGTTGCCAATCCGGTAGTGAACACACATACATACACACACACACACATACACATACACATACAGGAAGTTTCATGGCGTCATCCGTAAGGACAGTGGAGGAAGAAATAAAACATATTAGATAATAAACTCCAGTGTACTGCGAACAACTTAATCCTTTGTAAATTATTGTGTTATTACATCTTGTTAAATCAATATAGTAACTTTCATATTCCCCCTGACAAGGGTTGTATATTTATTACCATACAAACTTTTAGGATGTATGGAAGAACACTGGAATCTATGAGTGGATAACTTGTAGGATAACACACACACACACACACACACAATGTACGTGTCATAATAACCATTAATAACTTCTTCTGTGTAATAACTGGTCTGAGACACCTGATAATATTTTTATAGTGGCTAAACAAAGGGATAAAAAACCTTTGTTGTTACTATAATATTGTTTGTAGTCCCAGACCCGTGTGTATGGAGGGTAACCTTACACCCAAAAGTTCTCATTGGTGTTAACCTTGGAGAGAGAGGAAATAAACTCACTCCATTTTTGCCTCAACAATGGGAATTTTCTGAGCGTTGACACACACACACACACACACACACACACACACAGAGAGAGAGAGAGAGAGAGAGAGAGAGAGAGAGAGTCACCACCAATCTACTTTTATCATTTTGTACAAGCAACAACTAATGTATTTCATCAATGGTAAATAAATAGGCAGAAAGTATAGCTTCACTGTGTGTGTTGGTGAGACAGTTGGATTCAACTACCTACTGTCCAGTAAGGATAGACAAGGTCAAGTTGCCTCTATATAATATTATTGTTAGCTTCACTGTGTGTGTTGGTGAGACAGTTGGATTCAACTACCTACTGTCCAGTAAGGATAGACAAAGTCAAGTTGCCTCCACAAGATGTGTCTCAGGGAATCATAAACACAGCTGTACAGTCAATACCTGAAGTTTGTCTTTCTTAGTCCATGATACGTTCCTGTTAATCGGGGAACACTCTATGTGATTGAATTGACAGGTATATATGGTTTAAATGTCTAATATTACAGATGATCATATGTGAGCTAAAATAATTTAACCACAAATTCATTGTTACAATATATTACCATGTTATGCAATGAAACCTTCTACCATTTATTCATTGTTGCAATATATTACCATGTTATGCAATGAAACCTTACACCATTTATTCATTGTTGCAATATATTACCATGTTATGCAATGAAACCTTACACCATCTATTCATTGTTACAATATATCACAAGTAAACCAATTTTGTTACTTGACCTCAATCAAGTCATTTTCTGATAAATCCCTTGACAGACTGCAGACATGGACAGAGCACAACAACGTCTCCATCAACCACACCAAGACCTTGGTGATGCACGTCTGCACCTCATCTGTAGTTGTGCCCCCCCCCCCCCCCCCCCCCAGCTCACAATTGGCCCTCATCCACTCCAAGTCATCCACTCCTTCAAGCTGCTTGGCATCACTCTGGATGACCAATTATCATGGAAGCAACATGTCGCTAGGATGGTCAAGGTAGCCTCATACAAGCTGTATGTGCTGCATAGACTCAAGTCTCTGGGGACTCCAGCAGGGGATTTGAAACACAACAACATCAGCTCTAGAAGGTTCAGAAGAGGGTATGCAGAGTCATACTCGGCCCTGCCTATACTAGTTACAATGATGCCTCACCACCCTGAGTCTGCCCAGGCTGACAGCCATATATGAGCAAGCCCTTAGCAAGTTCAGGGAAGGCTTGCTACATAACCTCGTACCACCTGACGCCCCCAGACCAGCCAGGGTTACCCGACACCAAAATAAACTGGTGCCGCTTAGAGCCCCTCACACTGACTGCTACCACCAGAGTGCTATTCCCAGTTTAGTGCGAAAAATATACACCTAGACTAGTATGTCTCCAAGTTGTAACCTATAGATCTTAGAATTAATATTAATGTAATCTTCCCCTCTGTAAATTATCAGTCTCTGACTGCCATGAAAATAAACTTATAATAATGATAATTATTATACATGTATGTATACACATACAGCCATGGCTGATAGTGGTCGATCAGGTCCCAAGGAGTGTTGGAGAGCAACTGAACTGAGTTTGATCAAGTGAATTTCTCAACATTGAGAGAGGTTTAGAAGACTTACTCTTTCGAACTCTGTTTAGTTGCACTCCAACACTCCTTGGACCCTGGTCCAGCACTATCACGTACACACGCACGCACAGGCATGCACTGACACAAGCACACGGATGTATGCACACAGGTAAATGAACGCAGGCCAGCACACACAGCTCTCTCTCTCTCTAGTAGAACCACAACATAAACTTCCTGTTCACTAATCAATACAATTTAGTAAAAGTGTTCACACCATGATAAGTAAAGGTTGAGTCATTACTACTGTTACCATTCAATGTATGTGTATGTGTGTGTGTGTGTGTGTTAATACATATGTGTGTATACAATAATAATAATGATAATAATAAAAGGTTTATTTGGTACAGGCAGCCAAGGGTTGTCAATATACATTGTAAAATGGTGATGCAAATAGGTGATACTTGTAGTTGGTGGTGTCCTAGTGTTATCACTGGTGGTGGTGGTGGTGGTGATGGTGGTGTGGTAGCTGTGTGAAACTGCATCACTACTGTCTTGCCGTGGTTGATGGAGACATTGTTAACATTGGTCCATGTGTGGAGGCTGGTGAGGTGTTGTTGCAGGAGGTGGTTGTCAGCGAAAACTTGTGTCAGTTATGGCGTCATTGATTAGGATGAGGAAGAACACGAGAGATGTTAGTGTATAGATACTGCATCCTGGTGACACATTACCTGATGTCTGTCACACAGGAAGTTTGCCAGCCATGACACTAGACTGTGCTCTACTCCCATATCAAGAGCTTTCCTTAGTACTACGTTATGGTATATTCGATCAAAATCCTTTCTGATATCTATGAATGCAAAGGCAACTGAGGTCTTTCTTTTTTTCCAGGTTACTGTAAAATAAAGTCTAGCAGGATTATGAGACAATGGGTGGTGGATAATGTCTTCATATTTCCAAATTGTTGGGGGTCAATTACATTAGATATGTTGGCTGAAACTCAGTCGAACACAAAGTTTTCACATAACAGGCTTGGGATTGGAGTAAGATAAGCTATTTTGTAATCCTATGGGCATTTACTCTGACTAAGTGATGTATTCATTGTTGAACAAAGGGTTTATGCAAGCTCAACAGCAAACTCACAGTACAAAATCATGGGAAGGTCAATAGGAGTAGTGGAGCATTTGAGCTTATAGGTGACCTCATGCTCATTAACGTGTGGGGGAGGGATGGAGGATAGGTAAGCTGGTAATTGGGCTGAGTCCAGTCTGGGCAGGGTCTGACAGATTCTGGTGAAATGGTCATTGATAAGATTAGCTGCTTCCTGGCTGGTATGTCCGTCAACACAGGAAGATAAGGTAACTTTTTCCACATCCCACACAGGTCCTTTAATTTGTTGTACCACTGACTGATGTTCGTTGATTTTTGTTAGGTAGTACAAATTTTTGTCAGCTTTTATTTCTCTTATGACCTTGTTGCGCAGCGTGTTATACCTCTTCCTGTCATTATAAAACGCCTTGTTGCGCTGCTCCATCAGCCTCTTGATCCGTGATGTTATCCATGGTAGGTCAGCAGGGTGATTCCTAACCTTCTTAGTAGGGAAGAAGTGGTAGTAGGCCTGGGTGATAGTAGTTTGATAATTCTCCCACTTCCTATCAACGTCATTAACAGTTAGTACCTCAGTCCACGGGTACTGTGTCAGCCACTGTCCAAACTGTCTGATAGCAGAGTCAGGTGTAGGTCTACATATCTTGGTGGTATGGTTGATTTGATGGTGGGAGGTGGTAGTGGCTGTGGCCCAGAACACGGAGAGAAGGTTCCTTCTTCCCACGGGAGGGAATGGTAGGGGGGGGGAGGGGGAGGTATTGGTCTGCTAGGTAATGAGGTCTAGAGTGTTCTGTTCGTGGGTTGGAAAGTTGATAATCTGGGTGATGTTTAGTTGGTCTTCTATTTCCTTTGTGTCTAGTTGGTTGAAGTCACCACATGTAACCATTTTTGAAGATTGGTATCGTGCCCATAAGGTGTCACAGGTATTGATGATGTGGTCGACGAGTAGGGCATGGGTGGGTGCACGTGGTGGGTGATACACGAAACCACAAATGATGGAGGCAGTGTGGCGAGGGTGACATGGAGGTGTTAATCTTACCCACATGACCTCAAGTTCCCTGTGGATTTCAACGTTCAGCTGCTCGGCTGTTTAATTTGTGTGTAAACATCACAAGTCCACCTCCACGTTTGTTTTTCGGTTCTGAGACAGTGGAATAAGTCGTAGTTTTCAATGGTACACAACTCTGGTATAACTTGCCAGGCTTCCGTGACACAGACTATATCGGCGCTGATTGTGTTTACTGTATTCACCAGTTCATGGAATTTGTTACATAGTGAAGTCACATTGGATAGGAACACAGAGGGGAGGTCATACCAGAGGCGAGGAACTTCTATCACTTTGTATAATTTCAATACACTAAGTGTTTTCGTCTTTTTCGACGAGCGCCGATTTGTGTGTGCGTGTGTTTCGTGGCAATAGTTGAAGGACTCCTTTACCTCCAATTGTCTTATCACAACATAGGGTCCCTCAACATGCACCCCGGTAGGTAAGAAAGAAGGTGGGTAGGGAGAAGGATGGGTTGGAGTAGAAGGATGGTGGAGTGAAAGGATATGACCCACAGGCCAGTGTGTGTGTGTGTTATTTGGGTTTAAGGGGGAAATTTTGTTGGTAAATCTCGAGCAATTGAATCCTCCAAACTCTTCAAAGCAGAAGAAAAAAACACCATTAGTTTAACTCTTCTGGTCCTGTTTTGTAGCTTATTTTGGAGGAATCAAGGCACTCCAATGTAACAAAAATGAATTACCACCTTAAAGCCTAGCCTGATGACAAGCAAGAGTACAACGTTGACCTGAGTATAGGTAAGTGCACTTGTCCCATAGGAAGGTGTGGGGCAGTATGCAAGTATCAGACTGCTTGTGAGGAACATAGTATGACCGTTGTCCCACAAATGTTCATACCTTATAGTGTGCAAATATATTTTTTAATGCATACACAGGTTTTAAATCAGTAACCCCTAAATGTACCAGGCAGAAATCCATTCTCTATCAGATCAAAATAAAGAACCTTACTTTCTGACCTGACCTGTCCTTGACCTATCACTTCTTTGCATTTGCATGCCTGCTCTGCTGCGACTGAGCAAGGCAGTCATAATTCATTTTAACACCAAATGTGAAATTTAAAACTCTTTCCAATGGTATGCAACATGTATATATATTTATTAATTTTGTTACGTTTGTTTGTTACCATAAACTTTCTAGAACATTCATTTTATATGCGCTTAGTAGATATGACTAGTCGCATTTACAGATTGTTAAAATTTCCCAAGCCCCTATGTCCCTGTTTACCTAGCAGTAAGTAGGTACCCTGCTGTAAAAACAAGGATAACATCATAGCAACCTTGTAGGCTGAGGGAAGATATGTTGATGTAACAAGACTGAGTGCCTTAACCCCTAAAGGACCGGACCCGGCATATGCCGGATTGCTAAAATTTCCCAAGGTTAAGGAATTTTCCCCAATTTTTTTTACTCCAGACGTTGGCTACACTGGTTTATGGTAGGATGGGATGCTCAGACTGAGTACACACTGCCTTTTCTAGGGTAAAATTGAGGGATTATTGATCTTGTTATGTCCGAGTGTGATGGTGAGTGGCTTAGCTGACGAGCGCCTATCCCCATTTTCTACTACCTCGCCATGGTCAGTGCACCCACCTAAACACTAGCGCTCAACGTACGGTGACAGTACCTCATTCAACTCGTCGTAATTCTGTAACCATTAAACCTACAGACTTCCCATTGGTACCAATCGAAAGAGGAAGAATTGCTCGTTCTCATGGCACTAAAATAATTCACTCATTCATTGTAAGTTAGGAGTACAGAGCATGCAAAAACAGGCTATTTACGTGTTTTTAACTCAACCCCCGGTCCTGGGAGGCACAGTATTATCACTACCCCCGGTCCTTTAGGGGTTAACATTATATAAGAAATATAAGAAAGAAATAAGCCAAGAAAATATATTATATGATAATACGTATGGATCAGTTTTGTAATTTAAGTTAAGAATCAACACCCTAGATTTAATTAAGGGATAGAAAGTGATTTATAGGAGAATTAGAAAAATGTGAAGGATGTGTGTGTGTGTGTGTGCAGAAAAGGAACACTTAGAATATTGTTTACTCTATTTAGCAAATTTACAGAATACATCAGAATATATCAAAATTATGTGAACAA
This sequence comes from Petrolisthes manimaculis, assembly GCA_034508575.1. Taxonomy (NCBI): domain Eukaryota; kingdom Metazoa; phylum Arthropoda; class Malacostraca; order Decapoda; family Porcellanidae; genus Petrolisthes; species Petrolisthes manimaculis. The sequence goes on along the minus strand of JAWZYT010003717.1, from coordinate 115,570 downwards.
TTATTATTTGAAAATATAGAAAAAGTAAAAGATATATTAGTAGTAGAAGTGTGGAATAAAAAACAGACAAAAACTCAGCAGGTATCGTAGAAAAAACAAACAAAATAAATAACAAAAATAACAAATAAATAAATTACAAATAAATAAATAACAATAAATAAATAACAATAAATAATCAAAGGGGAGCCGTTGAAAAGTTACAGAACTGAACTTACTAAACCTGAGCTGGTAACACTGATGAGAGATCAACAAACATCTGAGCTGGTAACACTGACGAGAGATCAACACAGCCAACAGACAGAGGTAATCATGGTTCCCAGACTAGAAGGTAAATATTGTCTTTATTTAATTAATTATTTATTCCCTGACCATTCCAAGGTGTTGATAAGTAAATAAATGACCCCTATGATGTAGATAAGTGACGATAAATGCATAAATAAGACGATAAATGACAGAATAATACGATAAATTGTGAACTTGTGAATGGAAAAATTTATCACTTGTAAATATTAACTTTATCTAATTAATTATTTATTCCTTGATAATTCTGAAGTGTTGATAAGTAAATAAATGACCCCTATGATGTAGATAAAGGGTAATAAATGGATAAATAAGTCGATAAATGACGAAATAAGACGAACCGGTGAATGGAAATAATAGATAATGATTTTGTTACGGGTCTTTATTTAATTAATTATTTATTACTTGGTTATTCCAAGGTGTTGATAAGTAAATAAATGATGATAAATGGATAAATAATATGATAAAATAATTATTTAATTATTACTACCTTTATTTTAATTATTATTTATTTCAAGATGTTGGTAAGTAAATAAATGATGATAAATGGATAAATAAGATGATAAATGATGAAATAAGGCAATGACAGATAATTATTAGATTATTACTACCATTATTTTAGTACCATTATTTATTTCAAGGTGTTAAGTAAATAAATTATCCCTGTGATATAAATAAATTGTGATAAAAGGATAAATAAGATGGGAAAAGTCCTCATATGTCCCACAGAATGTTAAAACTATTTAATTAATTTATTTATTCATTTAGTAGAGTTAAAATTGTTATGGTAAATTTACAGAATTACTTCATTAACTATATTGTATATTTTAATATAATTACCTACTTATATAGATATTATACAGTATTTATTAATAATTACTATTTATGTAGACCATTTTAAAACATTTTTCATTATGGTGTTTTGGTAAATATGGAATGAATTACCATTTATCATGTACTGTTTTTTTCTACTTTCATTACCCACTTATTTAGAACATTATAAAACTATTTTATTCTATGGCATTTCATCCACAAATTTCAAAGACATTCAAAGGAAGCATTTTGAAATTAACCTAACCTGACCTAACCTTACCTGACCTGACCTAACCTAACCTGACCTGACCTTACCTTACCTAACCTTACCTCGCCTCGCCCCGCCTTACCTTACCTTACCTTACCTAACCTTATCTACCTTACCTAACCTTACCTTACCTCACCTCGCCCCGCCTTACCTTACCTTACCTAACCTTACCTTACCTTACCTAACCTTACCTTACCTTACCTAACCTTACCTTACCTTACCTAACCTTACCTCACCTCGCCCCGCCTTACCTTACCTTACCTAACCTTACCTTACCTCGCCCCACCTTACCTTACCTTACCTAACCTAACCTTATCTACCTTACCTAACCTTACCTTATCTACCTTACCTAACCTTACCTTATCTACCTTACCTGACCTTACCTAACCTAGACCACAGCAGACTACCGGACCTAACCTAACCTGGGCAAACTATCGTGAAATAACCGTGGTAAAGTACAGGAAATGGCCGGGGCAAAATACTGTATTTATTGAAAGAATTACTGTGTTATAGCAGTGTTGCCAGATCTGGCTAGGTCCCAGTATTTTGCCCTGGTCATTTCCCGTACTTTATCACGGTTATTTCCCGGTCGTTTGTCCAGGTTAGGTCCTGGTAGTCTGCCTTGGTTTAGGTTAGGTAAGGTAAGGTCAGGCTAATTTCAAAATGCCCCATTTAAATTTAACAAAAAAAAAAAAACATACATAATAACTGTAATTCCTTCAATATTTACTGAAAAAAATGTACGCAATAATGGTAATTCTTTCCATATTTACCCAAAAAATATACACAATAACAATAATAACAGTAATTGTTTCCATATTTAACATAGAGTACTGGTAGTTAAATATAGATATTGTTGTGTTACATATTTTATTATTATGATGATTATTACATTATTTACATTTCCAGGTAGGATTGATTAATGAGGTGTTGCAACAGGTGTGAACCAAGAGGTGTTGCAGCATCAATTGTACATCAATGCACACTCCTTCATCCACAGGTAATTTTATTTATTTATTTTGGGTCTGTCATTGCTTGCCTTCATCACTATGAAATAATTAGTTGTTTATGTGTATAATGTAACAGTATGTATGTATGTATGTATGTATAATCTCTCTCACTCACTCATACTATCATTGCTTGCCTTCATCACTATGAAATAATTAGTTGTTTTAGGCTACTGCTTGGTTTTATAAATAACTTTGGATTTGAAGATGGAACAACTACTTTGTATATCTTACAGTATACTTGGCAACACATATGTGTAGTGTTGTGTTGCTGTCTCAGTGTCCTTGACTGTACATGACACACTCAGGTCACACCTACCTACTGTTGGTCAGGTCAAGTAATTCATTCCTTGCTATACCATCACCATGAAATGTTCATCACACTCCCTCTGTCCTGCTTTGTACAGCCAAGCAAAGGATATTATATAGAGAGTAAAGGGATATTTTATAGGAAACAAAGTCATAGCATGAGAAAAACTAAAGTATATTGAGAGACAGACATATAGAGAGACAGACAGGAGGGTAAGGTAAAGAGGTGGATTATAAGTTTATAGGCCTGGTGACTGATGCCCGGGGTAGTAGTACAGACACCTCTGGCCATCACCCAGAGTATCAAATAGTGCTGGTTTGACTTTTACCTAGACTAGACTAGACCACAGCAGACTACCAGGACTTAACCTGGACAAACTACCGGGTCTTAACCCGGGCAGACTACCAGGACTTAACATAGGCAAACTACCAGGTCTTAACCTGGGCAGACTACCAGGACTTAACATAGGTAAACTACCATGACTTAACCTGGACAAACTACCGGGTCTTAACCCGGGCAAACTACCAGGTCTTAACCTGGGCAGACTACCGGGACTTAACCTGGACAAACTACCAGAACTTAACCTGGGCAGACTACCAGAACTTAACCTGGGCAAACTACCAGGTCTTAACCTGGGCAGACTACCAGAACTTAACCTGGGCAAACTACCAGGTCTTAACCAGGGCAGACTACCGGGACTTAACCTGGGCAGACTACCGGGACTTAACCTGGACAAACTACTGGGAAATAATTGTGATAATGTACAATGAATGACTGGGGCAAAATACTCGGATCTGTCAACACTGCGGCAAAATGGTAATTCTCTCAATAAATACCATAAACTGTAATGCAGCACCTCTCATTATTATTATTAGCATCATTATCATCATTATTATTATTAGCATAATTATCATCATCATCATTATTATTATTATTATTATTATTATTATTATTATTATTATTATTATTATTATTATTATTATTATTATTATTGTTATTATTATTATCATCATTATTATTATTATTATTATTACTGTGTCTACTTTTTTGATTGATGAACTAACATTGTTTAATTAATATTTCAGGTTCACAGACAGTTGATAGATAGATAGTTTGTGATAGATACATATATACATACATACATAAAGAGAGAGAGTGAGTGGGTGTGTGTGTGAGAGAGTATATATAGATTGATGGATGGATAGATAGATAGTTTGTGATAGATAGATACATACATACATAAAGAGAGAGAGAGAGAGAGAGAGAGAGAGAGAGAGAGAGAGAGAGAGAGAGTGAGTATAGATAGAAATGCCTATATTTTAATGTTTTTGTATCCAATGATTTTCAGAAATGATGCATTTTGTTAGTTTTCATTTCTCTCTCGTACACACACACACACACACACACACACAGCTGTGATTTCCTGTGATGTTGTTTAGGGGTGACGGCCTAGGTCACGCTGGTGTGCCACCTTTAGTTGGTCGGTGTAACTTGATGTAGCAGGCTGTTCCCTTCAGTGGCCTGGTAATAATGGGGCAGTGGCTGGTGTGCCACCTTTAGTTGGTCGGTGTAACTTGATGTAGCAGGCTGTTCCCTTCAGTGGCCTGGTAATAATGGGGCAGTGGCTGGTGTGCCACCTTTAGTTGGTCGGTGTAACTTGATGTAGCAGGCTGTTCCCTTCAGTGGCCTGGTAATAATGGGGCAGTGAGGGTTTGTCCACCACCTCGTCTAGTCGGGTTTTGAATCTTTCTAAAGATCCAGAGTATGATGGTAGCTCTCGTGGGATACAGTTGAACAGCCGGGGACCCTGCACTGCTATGGAGTTTTCTCTTAGTGTTTGTAGTGTTGTCCATGTCGTCAATATCAGTGGTATGATGTACATTAGGTCTCTTCTTCCATGTAGTGTTGTCCATGTCGTCAATATGTAGTGTTGTCCATGTCGTCAATATCGGTGGTATGGTGTACATTAGGCCTCTTCTTCCATGTAGTGTTGTCCATGTCGTCAATATCAGTGGTATGGTGTACATTAGGCCTCTTCTTCCATGTAGTGTTGTCCATGTCGTCAATATCAGTGGTATGGTGTACATTAGGTCTCTTCTTCCATGTAGTGTTGTCCATGTCGTCAATATCAGTGGTATGGTGTACATTAGGTCTCTTCTTCCATGTAGTGTTGTCCATGTCGTCAATATCAGTGGTATGGTGTACATTAGGTCTCTTCTTCCATGTAGTGTTGTCCATGTCGTCAATATCAGTGGTATGGTGTACATTAGGTCTCTTCTTCCATGTAGTGTTGTCCATGTCGTCAATATCAGTGGTATGGTGTACATTAGGTCTCTTCTTCCATGTAGTGTTGTCCATGTCGTCAATATCAGTGGTATGGTGTACATTAGGCCTCTTCTTCCATGTAGTGTTGTCCATGTCGTCAATATCAGTGGTATGGTGCACATTAGGTCTCTTCTTCCATGGTTGGCTGTTCGGATTGAGCTTTCGTTTTCCAGATTAGGGACGAGTCCATTAATAATTTTCCAAATGTATATAATTATGTATTGTTCTCGTGTTCTTTCCAGTGAGTATAATTTGAGGACAGCTAGTCGTTCCCAGTAGTTATTATCCTGCATACCCGCCATCCTTGTTGTAAATGTTCGTTGCATTGCTTCTACTTTTCTAATTTGTCCTACTGCACTTCGATTCCAGAGAACACAGCAGTACTCTAAGAGAGGAAGTATAAGTGCTTTATATAGTGTTAGAAGTACAGTACAGTACAGTGGGCTCTCTTGTTGTAAAGGTTCTTAGTATCCATCCCATTGTCTGTCTCACCTTTGTAACTTCTGTTGTCTATTTGTTGTTGAAAGTTGCCATCATCACTTAATGTTACTCCTAGATCCTTGACGTGTCTGTATTGTTCAATTATTTGTCCTTCTGGTGTTCTATAATAATTGTTGGGGATATCAATATTGGGATGACTGTATCTCATCAACTCCAATTTGGAGCTGTTGAAACTCATGTTGTTATTGGCTGCCCACTGGTATATTTTATTTAAATCCATTTGTGTCATTCTAAGGTCTTCGTTGTTCCTCACTGTACTCAAAAGTCTAGTGTCATCTGCAAAAAAAAGATTCAGTGCAATGCTAAATATTTGTGTGTATATCTCTCATGAATATTAAGAATAGCAAAGGGCCAATGACTGACCCTTGTGCCACTCCACTCAACACTCCTTCTACAACAACTGCTTGGTTTCTGTTCTCTAAAAAGCACTTTATCCACTTGAGCAGTTTTCCTCTGATTCCAATATGTGACAGTTTCTGTATCAGTATTTGGTGGTCGACTTTGTCGAAAGCTTTTGAAAAGTCTAGATAAATAACATCGACTGTGGCATCGTTCTCAAGTGAATGTAACATGTCCATACGGTGTTGCAGTAGTTGTGATAGACACACACACACTTACACGTACACACACACACACACGTACACACACACACACACACACACACACACACAGGTACACACACATACACGTACACACACACACACACACACATACACGTACACACACACACACACACATACACGTACACACACACTTACACACAGGTACACACACATACACGTACACACACACACACACACATACACGTACACACAGGTACACACACACACACACACACACTCACACATACACACACACACACACACACACACACTCACACGTACACATACACACACACACACACACACTTACTTATGTTACTTATGTTACCGGCAGCTTACAGCCCCATCCAAGGGGCTCTCGAAGCCGCCCATGTCGAATCAGCCTCTATACTCTTCTCTAATCACATCATTTTCCAAATCATAAGCCTCAGTGAAGAGGTATGTCTTCAGTCTCTTCTTAAAGACGTCCACTGTTTCTGCCATTTTGACATTTGCTGGTAGAGCATTGTACAAACGAGGAGCATAATTTACAAATGCTTGGCGTCCAGCTTCTCTATAGAACCTGGGCTCCATTAGTCTATACACATCATCGTTATGTCGTAAGATAATATCGGAGTCTGTGCGGAAATCCGTAAGCATATCTCTCACGTACTTTGGCTTACCATGTCTAATCGCTTGACGCACCATAACACACTGCTTGTACACTATTCTAGCTTTCACTGGTAGCCAATGCAATTCAATTAGTATAGGGGTGACCCTATCTCTTAGTGAGCGGCCTTTTATGAGTCTCGCAGCTCTGTTCATAATCAACTGTAGTTTCTTTAATAAGTAGTTTGGTAGGCCATAATATACAGAATTGCTATAGTCCAGTTTACTAATTACGTGATTGCTTATCAATTTCTTTATGGAGTTTTCATCCAAGTATTTCTTTATTAAAGATATGTTCCTCAGATGATAACCAGCCACTTTCACAACATGACTTATCTGATCTTTCATTTGCAATTCAGTATCCAATAATACACCAAGATTCTTCACCTGATCACCCACTCTAATGTCTGTGTTGTTCACACTCAATGACTAAACGTTCACTCTATCACGGTACAGCTCACGGCCAACAAATAAACACTCTGTTTTATCCTCAATTAGTTTTAATTGTCTCGAGTTCATCCACTGTCTAATATCCAACATCATCACACTCAATCGATCCTCCACCTCTCGTACATTCGCTAACGACAGACAAAACTGCGTGTCGTCAGCAAATAGTTTGAATTTAACTCCATGTCTTTCCAGCACCGCAGACAAATCTGCCGTGTAGACACTGAACAAGACTGGACCCAGCACACTACCTTGAGGAACACCCCTCATTAATGGTCTTGTTTCAGAAAACTCATCACCTATTTGAACACAATACTCTCTACCTTCAAGATAGCTCCGTAAATATGCTAGAGCAGCACCCTCTATGCCAATATTTTCACAGGCATGCAATAGGATACTATGTACTACAGTGTCGAACGCAGCACTTAGATCGAGCAATAATAATAGTCCGCACTTTCCCTCATCCAAAAGTCCACACAAATCACTCACCATAGTACACAGAGCGGTTTCAGTAGAGTATAAACAACGATAAGCAGACTGACCATCCGGAATAGCTTCAACCATGTCCAAGTGAATATTTAGTTGTTGTAGAATAATACTTTCAAGCACCTTCGATTGGAATGTTAGGTTTGATACCGGACGAAATGAACTCAAACACTGGGGATCAAGATTCCCTTTCGGTATTGGTTTAATTATAGCTTTCTTTTCAGAATCTGGAAAAACACCATTTGAAATACTTAAGTTCACCATGCGCGTAGTGACAGTCACCAGTCTATCAAAATTTTCACAATCAGCAATCATACCCACTGGCAGAGGGTTATTAGCGCAATGTGTGAACTTAGCCCTCTTTATCACATTTTTCACTTCAGATTCATTTACTTCACGAAATGAACTTAATTTCTCCACCGGCACTTGATTGTTATCTATTATTCCAGCTTGAGTGTTAGTGAACGTGGCAGTAATTCTCCTAATCTTATCGTCAAAGAAGTCCAAGAAACAACTTGCCAATTCACTATCAGAGTAGCCTTCCGGAAGCCTATGTTTCGTTTTACTACCAGTCAGATTATCTAACACCTTGTAAAGTTTGTTAATATTGGAGCCTGCTTGTATAGTTTTGTCTCTATAAAAATTTCGCTTTCTCGCAGTGATGAGTCTCTTTTCATAATTTCTCGCCCGATTGTAGTCCCTCTTTCGTTGGTCTGTCTGTTGCCTACGCCATATTCTCTCCTTTTTCCTTTTATCTCTCTTTGGAGTCAAAATTTCGTCATTAAACCATGGCGAGTCATCCTTCATAATTATTTCCTTTGTTATTATAGGACACATGGTTTCATAGTCATCTTTAGCTATCGTGTTATATAAAGAATACAAACACTCTAGACATTCACTCTTAGTTGTTGATTGATGATTGCAAGAGTCTCTAGATTGATTCAGAATTTTATCACAGATAGACAACATCAAGGCATTACAGTCCAAACCTTTCTTAGATCGATAACTTATGCTTTTTATTTGTTTTCTCATATGCCTTAGAGCCAACTTGAACGACACAAACTTATGTACAGGTGAAAGAGAACACACCTCCGCTACACATAGATCACGAACCAAATCTCTCGATACATCTACCAACACCAGATCAATTATGTGTCCGCTCACAGATGTCGGTCTATCTACTATATTTACAAGATTAAAAGTTGCTATAGTGTCAATGAAATGAGGGACATACCGAGCCTCAATATCATCCAGCCACAAGTTAAAGTCACCCAAGATAATTATATTGGCACTAACCATATCAATAGTTTCTAGGTATAACCGAAATTCATCAATAAATAGACTGGAGCTGGTGCTTGGTGGTCTATATACAGTTATTATCATCATTTTATTGCCATTTATTTCACATTCAACCTGTAGAAGTTCAAAGGAGTCATAAGTCTGTGTTTTACATTTTTTAATCTTCTTGATTGCATTCGATACAAATAGGCCCACTCCCCCTCCACGACCACTACATCTCGGGTTGTGTACAAAAGAATGCGTTACAGGTGTCATCTCCTGAATAACCGTTGTGTCATAATCAGTAATCCACGTTTCAGTAATTGCATATATGTCCAATTTTTCTTCATTTATGGTATCTCTGATCTCCAGTGTTTTATTCCTAGCTGATTGCACATTTAAAAGTCCGCAATTAACCCTTAAGTCACTAACAGCCATGATCAGTATTATCCCGGATTCTCCCGAGTTCCGCGGCAAAAATCGGACACCATAAACTACTCACCCTATGATCATCATGTCGTTTAACGGCTCGGCAATTTGCACACTTCCTCTCGTTAGAGCGACATGAGTTTCCTTCATGAGCTTCGGCACACTTGAAGCATTTAGGATGCTCATCTTTTGTTTTGGCGGGACATTTATCCTTCTTGTGACCGAACTTCAAACAGTAGAAGCACATTAAGGCATGATACCTGTCATAGACGTTGTGTCTTCCCCATTTCAAATTTAATTTATCACCCTTACTATGAATTAATCCACGAACCTCTGGATCGCATCAAATAATGTAATGAGTGGTACCCCCCGCTGCTGGCTTCTCAAAGATAACATTCATTTTGTCCTTGATATCTGTAATTGTGCTCAGAAAATCATTCCTCTCAATAAGATGTTCAATTAATGTTTCACGCTTTTCCTCTTCCCCTACATTACAAAGCATTAACTTCGGTTGCAGTTTCTTTCCATGGGTAACACTTATATTTCCCAACCCCTGTAGCTTATCCTCTGCTCGCTTACTCGTTTCATCTGTCTCAAAGTTAATAACAATTTTACCTGCTTTTGTAAATCTCGAGTCTAAAATTTGAACATCATCCAGTGCTCGACCCACTTCATCTTTCTTGGCTGTGGCATTCTCATCATCATTTGATTTTATTATTAACAATTTCTTCTGTTGTTGCTTCATTTTCTTTTTTCGTCGCCCTTTGGCAACCACATCCACCCAAGTAAGTGATGAATCCACCTCCTCTTCATTCCCAGCCTGCCCCACTGCTTCACTCGCAGCAGTTACTGCTTCATGAACAGCGGCAGTTACTGTCTGTTCCATATTCGGCACTGTTTTCTGTAGTAACTTTTTAATTTCTCCCATGTCGTTTTTCATCACCTTGAATTCCTCATACACACTCGATATACCTCTAATTTCATTTGCACAAACATCACAGACCTAATTAATTTCTCTAGCTGGCGATTTCACACCTGCCATTCGCACACACGTCGAATGTCCATGTATCTTGCACTTCAAACATTGCAGCCACTTGCATTTATCATTGTCAGGACCTTTACACATCAAACACTGTTCACTTGAATTAGTTCCTGACACACACGGCGATTGACTAGACGTCGACATGACATCAACACTTTATCCCACTTCACACTTATGTATCAATTGAATCATGTTGTATTTGAGGTGAATTACGAAGGATATTTAATTTTTTCACGGAGCACGAATGAGTACGTCCGCCTCCTCCAACTGACTGACACGCACGCACACACACACACACACACATACACATACACACACACACACACACACACACACACACACACATACACACACACACACACATACACACACACACACACACACACACACATACACACACACACACACACATACACATACACACACACACACACATGTACACACACACATACACATATAAACACACATGTACATACACACATACACATATGTACACACACATATACACACGTGTGTAAACACGTTCACATGTACACACACACGTACACACATACACATACACAGACATATAGGACTTCTGGTGGAATTTTCTGAGGTTGATATTTCTATGTGCGTATGAGGTTGTGTGTGTACGTATGGAGTGTATGTATGTTCATGCTTTTTCGCGTACATGGAATTGTTGATAGTTACTGAGATACACAGAGGTTGATATTTCTATGTGCGTATGAGGTTGTGTGTGTACATATGGAGTGTATTTATTATTGGCAACACTGCTTTTATTATTGGCAACAATTTTTTTATTATTGCTAATACTTTTATTATTGGCAATACAGCTTTTAATATTGGCAACACTGTTTTTATTATTAACAACATTTTTTTCATATTTTACTATTTTTAGTCAAAAATATAATATATAAAGTGAAATTTCTCATCTTAGGAATAAGATAAATAGATAGATGTATAAACCAAAAGATAGACAATAAAAGTATCTGTAGCCGTGGGGGGTCCAGTACTCAGCTTCTCGTGCAGTACTCAGCTTGTCACTCCTGTGGAATATACCAACATACCAACGGACTCTCAATTATACTTCAGTATGGCTATCTCTTACCAGCCAACTGTACAGACTTACTATTCTCTGTTTGTAGTCTCTGCTTCAATCAACTCACTTACTCTTACCGTTGATGAAGTACCCTTATTAGTCTTACTACTGGGGAATATATTTAGTACTCAAAGGTTTAGAGTAAACTCATGGACTTGTCTCTCTTTACTGATGTAGCTTATTTATCAGTTACAGATTACAGGTTATAGTATACTAGACCAACTCGGTCTCAAAGTTATGAACAATTAGAGGGATATTCTATATAACCTGTTTAACCTGAGGTAGGGCGTGGAATACACTCCTCGCCTCAAACACACGTCAGGCGTGGCACTGTGACATAGCCACACCCCCTCATAGGTTATAGGTTTGTGATAAAGTAACACTACATTTATACATGATATATACAACCTTAAACTACCCGGTTATACAAGAATAGAATGAGCAAACATATATTGTCCCTAACTCTATATATACAATTACAGTAACAGTTACTTATAACCTAAAGATTAACATTAACAGATAATGTACAGAGCACAATCTAGTATTCAGATCTTGGAACTAGTGTCAATGAACCCACGCCTCTCTGTCATCAAATACACAGGATGCGATCTAACACCTTACAGTTTTTGACCAGCAAGCATCAGGCATACTAGAGCCTACGTGACTGCTACCATGAATACAACATTGATACATTATACAATATTGATACACTGATACATATCTATTAGATGTCATCAACAAATTGTCGATAGATAGATAAATAGACGAGTAATAAATGAATAAATTAAGACAATTTTGTCATATTTTACAATTTTTAGTCAAAAATATATTATATAAAGGGAAATTTCTCATTCTAGGAAATAGATAAATTGATACATGTATATACTAAAAGATAGACAATAAAATTATCTATTAGATGCCATCAACAAATTGTCGAAAGAAAGATAAATAGATGAGTAATAAATAAGAAAAATAAGACACTTTTGTCATATTTTACAATTTTTAGTCAAAAATATAATATATAAAGTGAAATTTCTCATCTTAGGAAATAGATAAATAGATACATGTATAAATCAAAAGACAGACAATAAAATTATATATTAGATGCCATCAACAAATTGTCAATAGATAGATAAATAGACGAGTAATAAATGAAACAATTAAGACACTTTTGTCATATTTTTCTATTTTTAGTCAAAAATATATTATATAAAGTAAAATTTCGAATCTTAGGAAATAGATAAATATATACATGTATATACCAAAAAATAGACGATAAAATTATCTATTAGATGCCATCAACAAATTGTTGATAGATAGATAAATAGACGAGTAATAAATGATTAAATTAAGACACTTTGGTCATATTTTACAATTTTTAGTCAAAAATATAATATAGAAAGTGAAATTTCTCATCTTAGGAAATAGATAAATAGATACATATATATACCAAAAGATAGACGATAAAATTATCTATTAGATGCCAACTACAAATTGTTGATAGATAGATAAATAGACGAGTAATTAACGAAAAAAGTGGGACACTTTGGTCATATTTTACAATTTTTTGTCAAAAATATAATATATAAAGTGAAATTTCTCATCTTGGGAAATAGATAAATAGATACATGTAATAACCAAAAGATAGACAATAAAATTATCTATTAGATGCCATCAACAAATTGTCAATATATAGATAAATAGACGAGTAATAAATGAAACAATTAAGACACTTTTGTCATATTTAAATTTTGTGTTAAAAATATAATATATAAAGTGAAATTTCTCATCTTAGGAAATAGATAAATAGATACATGTATATACCAAAAAAAAGACGATAAAATTATCTATTAGATGCCATTAAAAAATTGTCAATAGATAGATAAATAGACGAGTAATAAATGAAACAATTAAGACATTTTTGTCATATTTTACAATTTTTAGTCAAAAATATATTATATAAAGTGAAATTTCTCATCTTAGGAAATAGATAAATTGATACATGTATATACAAAAAGATAGACAATAAGATTATCTATTAGATGCCAACAACAAATTGTCAATAGATAGATAAATAGACGAGTAATAAATGAAACAATTAAGACATTTTTGTCATATTTTACAATTTTTAGTCAAAAATATATTATATAAAGTGAAATTTCTCATCTTAGGAAGTAGATAAATTGATACATGTATATACCAAAAGATAGACAATAAAATTATCTATTAGATGCCACCGATAAATTGTCAATAGATAGGTCAATGGAGGAGTAATAAATGAAACAATTAAGACATTTTTCTCATATTTTACAATTTTTAGTCAAAAATATATTATATAAAGTGAATTTTCTCATCCTAGGAAATAGATAAATTGATACATGTATATACGAAAAGATAGACAATAAAATTATCTATTAGATACCATCAATATATTGTCAATAGATAGATAAATAGACGAGTAATAAAAAAGAAAATAAGACATTTTTGTCATGTTTTACTATTTTTAGTCAAAAATATATTATATAAAGGCAAATTTCGAATATTAGGAAATAGATAAATATATATATGTATATACCAAAAGATAGACAATAAAATTATCTATTAGATGCCATCAACAAATTTTCAATAGATAGATAAATAGATGAGTAATAAATTAAACAATTAAGACACTTTCGTGATATTTTACAATTTTTAGTCAAAAATATATTATATAAATTGAAATTTCTCATCTTAGGAAATAGATAAATAGATACATGTATAAATCAAAAGACAGACAATAAAATTATCTATTAGATGCCGTCAACAAATTGTTGATAGATAGATAAATAGACGAGTAATAAATGATTAAATTAAGACACTTTGGTCATATTTTACAATTTTTAGTCAAAAATATAATATATAAAGTGAAATTTCTCATCTTAGGAAATAGATAAATAGATACATATATATACCAAAAGATAGACGATAAAATTATCTATTAGATGCCAACAACAAATTGTTGATAGATAGATAAATAGACGAGTAATTAACGAAAAAATGGGACACTTTGGTCATATTTTACAATTTTTTGTCAAAAATGTAATATATAAAGGGGAATTTCTCATTTTGGGAAATAGATACATGTAAAAACCAAAAGATAGACAATAAAATTATCTATTAGATGCCATCAACAAATTGTCAATATATAGATAAATAGACGAGTAATAAATGATTAATTTAAGACACTTTGGTCATATTTAGCAATTTTTAGTAAAAAATATAATATATAAAGTGAAATTTTTCATCTTAGGAAATAGATAAATAGATACATGTATAAATAAAAAAACAGACAATAAAATTATCTATTAGATGCCATCAACAAATTGTTGATAGATAGATAAATAGACGAGTAATAAATGATTAAATTAAGACACTTTTGTCATATTTAATTTTTTTTAGTTAAAAATATATTATACAAAGTGAAATTTCTCATCTTAGGAAATAGATAAATAGATACATAAAATATACCAAAAAAAAGACGATAAAATTATCTATTAGATGCCATCAACAAATTGTCAATAGATAGATAAATAGACGAGTAATAAATGAAACAATTAAGACATTTTTGTCATATTTTACAATTTTTAGTAAAAAATATATTATATAAAGTGAAATTTCTCATCTTAGGAAGTAGATAAATTGATACATGTATATACGAAAAGATAGACAATAAAATTATCTATTAGATACCATCAATATATTGTCAATAGATAGATAAATAGACGAGTAATAAAAAAGAAAATAAGACATTTTTGTCATGTTTTACTATTTTTAGTCAAAAATATATTATATAAAGGCAAATTTCGAATATTAGGAAATAGATAAATATATATATGTATATACCAAAAGATAGACAATAAAATTATCTATTAGATGCCATCAACAAATTTTCAATAGATAGATAAATAGATGAGTAATAAATTAAACAATTAAGACACTTTCGTGATATTTTACAATTTTTAGTCAAAAATATATTATATAAAGTGAAATTTCTCATCTTAGGAAATAGATAAATAGATACATGTATAAATCAAAAGACAGACAATAAAATTATCTATTAGATGCCGTCAACAAATTGTTGATAGATAAATAAATAGACGAGTAATAAATGATTAAATTAAGACACTTTGGTCATATTTTACAATTTTTAGTCAAAAATATAATATATAAAGTGAAATTTCTCATCTTAGGAAATAGATAAATAGATACATATATATACCAAAAGATAGACGATAAAATTATCTATTAGATGCCAACAACAAATTGTTGATAGATAGATAAATAGACGAGTAATTAACGAAAAAATGGGACACTTTGGTCATATTTTACAATTTTTTGTCAAAAATGTAATATATAAAGGGGAATTTCTCATTTTGGGAAATAGATAAATAGATACATGTAAAAACCAAAAGATAGACAATAAAATTATCTATTAGATGCCATCAACAAATTGTCAATATATAGATAAATAGACGAGTAATAAATGATTAAATTAAGACACTTTGGTCATATTTAGCAATTTTTAGTAAAAAATATAATATATAAAGTGAAATTTTTCATCTTAGGAAATAGATAAATAGATACATGTATAAATAAAAAACCGACAATAAAATTATCTATTAGATGCCATCAACAAATTGTTGATAGATAGATGAATAGACGAGTAATAAATGATTAAATTAAGACACTTTTGTCATATTTAATTTTTTTTAGTTAAAAATATATTATACAAAGTGAAATTTCTCATCTTAGGAAATAGATAAATAGATACATGAAATATACCAAAAAAAAAGACGATAAAATTATCTATTAGATGCCATCAACAAATTGTCAATAGATAGATAAATAGACGAGTAATAAATGAAACAATTAAGACATTTTTGTCATATTTTACAATTTTTAGTCAAAAATATATTATATAAAGTGAAATTTCTCATCTTAGGAAGTAGATAAATTGATACATGTATATACGAAAAGATAGACAATAAAATTATCTATTAGATACCATCAATATATTGTCAATAGATAGATAAATAGACGAGTAATAAAAAAGAAAATAAGACATTTTTGTCATGTTTTACTATTTTTAGTCAAAAATATATTATATAAAGGCAAATTTCGAATATTAGGAAATAGATAAATAGATATATGTATATACCAAAAGATAGACAATAAAATTATCTATTAGATGCCATCAACAAATTTTCAATAGATAGATAAATAGATGAGTAATAAATTAAACAATTAAGACACTTTCGTGATATTTTACAATTTTTAGTCAAAAATATATTATATAAAGTGAAATTTCTCATCTTAGGAAATAGATAAATTGATACATGTATATACAAAAAGATAGACAATAAGATTATCTATTAGATGCCAACAACAAATTGTCAATAGATAGATAAATAGACGAGTAATAAATGAAACAATTAAGACATTTTTGTCATATTTTACAATTTTTAGTCAAAAATATATTATATAAAGTGAAATTTCTCATCTTAGGAAGTAGATAAATTGATACATGTATATACCAAAAGATAGACAATAAAATTATCTATTAGATGCCACCGACAAATTGTCAATAGATAGGTCAATGGAGGAGTAATAAATGAAACAATTAAGACATTTTTCTCATATTTTACAATTTTTAGTCAAAAATATATTATATAAAGTGAATTTTCTCATCCTAGGAAATAGATAAATTGATACATGTATATACGAAAAGATAGACAATAAAATTATCTATTAGATACCATCAATATATTGTCAATAGATAGATAAATAGACGAGTAATAAAAAAGAAAATAAGACATTTTTGTCATGTTTTACTATTTTTAGTCAAAAATATATTATATAAAGGCAAATTTCGAATATTAGGAAATAGATAAATATATATATGTATATACCAAAAGATAGACAATAAAATTATCTATTAGATGCCATCAACAAATTTTCAATAGATAGATAAATAGATGAGTAATAAATTAAACAATTAAGACACTTTCGTGATATTTTACAATTTTTAGTCAAAAATATATTATATAAATTGAAATTTCTCATCTTAGGAAATAGATAAATAGATACATGTATAAATCAAAAGACAGACAATAAAATTATCTATTAGATGCCGTCAACAAATTGTTGATAGATAGATAAATAGACGAGTAATAAATGATTAAATTAAGACACTTTGGTCATATTTTACAATTTTTAGTCAAAAATATAATATATAAAGTGAAATTTCTCATCTTAGGAAATAGATAAGTAGATACATATATATACCAAAAGATAGACGATAAAATTATCTATTAGATGCCAACAACAAATTGTTGATAGATAGATAAATAGACGAGTAATTAACGAAAAAATGGGACACTTTGGTCATATTTTACAATTTTTTGTCAAAAATGTAATATATAAAGGGGAATTTCTCATTTTGGGAAATAGATACATGTAAAAACCAAAAGATAGACAATAAAATTATCTATTAGATGCCATCAACAAATTGTCAATATATAGATAAATAGACGAGTAATAAATGATTAATTTAAGACACTTTGGTCATATTTAGCAATTTTTAGTAAAAAATATAATATATAAAGTGAAATTTTTCATCTTAGGAAATAGATAAATAGATACATGTATAAATAAAAAAACAGACAATAAAATTATCTATTAGATGCCATCAACAAATTGTTGATAGATAGATAAATAGACGAGTAATAAATGATTAAATTAAGACACTTTTGTCATATTTAATTTTTTTTAGTTAAAAATATATTATACAAAGTGAAATTTCTCATCTTAGGAAATAGATAAATAAATACATAAAATATACCAAAAAAAAGACGATAAAATTATCTATTAGATGCCATCAACAAATTGTCAATAGATAGATAAATAGACGAGTAATAAATGAAACAATTAAGACATTTTTGTCATATTTTACAATTTTTAGTAAAAAATATATTATATAAAGTGAAATTTCTCATCTTAGGAAGTAGATAAATTGATACATGTATATACGAAAAGATAGACAATAAAATTATCTATTAGATACCATCAATATTTTGTCAATAGATAGATAAATAGACGAGTAATAAAAAAGAAAATAAGACATTTTTGTCATGTTTTACTATTTTTAGTCAAAAATATATTATATAAAGACAAATTTCGAATATTAGGAAATAGATAAATAGATATATGTATATACCAAAAGATAGACAATAAAATTATCTATTAGATGCCATCAACAAATTTTCAATAGATAGATAAATAGATGAGTAATAAATTAAACAATTAAGACACTTTCGTGATATTTTACAATTTTTAGTCAAAAATATATTATATAAAGTGAAATTTCTCATCTTAGGAAATAGATAAATAGATACATGTATAAATCAAAAGACAGACAATAAAATTATCTATTAGATGCCGTCAACAAATTGTTGATAGATAGATAAATAGACGAGTAATAAATGATTAAATTAAGACACTTTGGTCATATTTTACAATTTTTAGTCAAAAATATAATATATAAAGTGAAATTTCTCATCTTAGGAAATAGATAAATAGATACATATATATACCAAAAGATAGACGATAAAATTATCTATTAGATGCCAACAACAAATTGTTGATAGATAGATAAATAGACGAGTAATTAACGAAAAAATGGGACACTTTGGTCATATTTTACAATTTTTTGTCAAAAATGTAATATATAAAGGGGAATTTCTCATTTTGGGAAATAGATAAATAGATACATGTAAAAACCAAAAGATAGACAATAAAATTATCTATTAGATGCCATCAACAAATTGTCAATATATAGATAAATAGACGAGTAATAAATGATTAAATTAAGACACTTTGGTCATATTTAGCAATTTTTAGTAAAAAATATAATATATAAAGAGAAAATTTTCATCTTAGGAAATAGATAAATAGATACATGTATAAATAAAAAACCGACAATAAAATTATCTATTAGATGCCATCAACAAATTGTTGATAGATAGATGAATAGACGAGTAATAAATGATTAAATTAAGACACTTTTGTCATATTTAATTTTTTTTAGTTAAAAATATATTATACAAAGTGAAATTTCTCATCTTAGGAAATAGATAAATAGATACATGAAATATACCAAAAAAAAAGACGATAAAATTATCTATTAGATGCCATCAACAAATTGTCAATAGATAGATAAATAGACGAGTAATAAATGAAACAATTAAGACATTTTTGTCATATTTTACAATTTTTAGTCAAAAATATATTATATAAAGTGAAATTTCTCATCTTAGGAAGTAGATAAATTGATACATGTATATACGAAAAGATAGACAATAAAATTATCTATTAGATACCATCAATATATTGTCAATAGATAGATAAATAGACGAGTAATAAAAAAGAAAATAAGACATTTTTGTCATGTTTTACTATTTTTAGTCAAAAATATATTATATAAAGGCAAATTTCGAATATTAGGAAATAGATAAATATATATATGTATATACCAAAAGATAGACAATAAAATTATCTATTAGATGCCATCAACAAATTTTCAATAGATAGATAAATAGATGAGTAATAAATTAAACAATTAAGACACTTTCGTGATATTTTACAATTTTTAGTCAAAAATATATTATATAAAGTGAAATTTCTCATCTTAGGAAATAGATAAATAGATACATGTATAAATCAAAAGACAGACAATAAAATTATCTATTAGATGCCGTCAACAAATTGTTGATAGATAGATAAATAGACGAGTAATAAATGATTAAATTAAGACACTTTGGTCATATTTTACAATTTTTAGTCAAAAATATAATATATAAAGTGAAATTTCTCATCTTAGGAAATAGATAAATAGATACATATATATACCAAAAGATAGACGATAAAATTATCTATTAGATGCCAACAACAAATTGTTGATAGATAGATAAATAGACGAGTAATTAACGAAAAAATGGGACACTTTGGTCATATTTTACAATTTTTTGTCAAAAATGTAATATATAAAGGGGAATTTCTCATTTTGGGAAATAGATAAATAGATACATGTAAAAACCAAAAGATAGACAATAAAATTATCTATTAGATGCCATCAACAAATGTCAATATATAGATAAAAAGACCAGTAATAAATGATTAAATTAAGACACTTTTGTCATATTTAGCAATTTTTAGTAAAAAATATAATATATAAAGTGAAATTTTTCATATTAGGAAATAGATAAATAGATACATGTATAAATAAAAAAACAGACAATAAAATTATCTATTAGATGCCATCAACAAATTGTTGATAGATAGATAAATAGACGAGTAATAAATGATTAAATTAAGACACTTTTGTCATATTTATTTTTTTTTAGTTAAAAATATATTATACAAAGTGAAATTTCTCATCTTAGGAAATAGATAAATAGATACATGAAATATACCAAAAAAAAGACGATAAAATTATCTATTAGATGCCATCAACAAATTGTCAATAGATAGATAAATAGACGAGTAATAAATGAAACAATTAAGACATTTTTGTCATATTTTACAATTTTTAGTCAAAAATATATTATATAAAGTGAAATTTCTCATCTTAGGAAATAGATAAATTGATACATGTATATACCAAAAGATAGACAATAAAATTATCTAGTTGATGTCACCAACAAATTGTCAATAGATAGATAAATGGAAGAGTAATAAATGAAACAATTAAGACATTTTTGTCATATTTTATAATTTTTAGTCAAAAATATATTATATAAAGTGAATTTTCTCATCCTAAGAAATAGATAAATTGATACATGTATACACTAAAAGATAGACAATAAAATTATCTATTAGATACCAACAACATATTGTCGAAAGAAAGATAAATAGATGAGTAATAAAAAAGAAATAAGACATTTTTGTCATGTTTTACTATTTTTAGTCAAAAATATATTATATAAAGGAAAATTTCGAATCTTAGGATATAGATAAATAGATATATGTATATACCAAAAGATAGACAATAAAATTACCTATTTGATGCCATCAACAAATTGTCAATAGATAGATAAATAGACGAGTAATAAATGATTAAATTAAGACACTTTAGTCATATTTTACAATTTTTAGTAAAAAATATAATATATAAAGTGAAATTTTTCATCTTAGGAAATAGATAAATAGATACATATATATACCAAAAGAAAGACGATAAAATTATCTATTAGATGCCAACAATAAATTGTTGATAGATAGATAAATAGACGAGTAATTAACGAAAAAAGTGGGACACTTTGGTCATATTTTACAATTTTTTGTCAAAAATATATTTTATAAAGTGAAATTTCTCATCTTAGGAAATAGATAAATAGATACATGTATAAATCAAAAGACAGACAATAAAATTATATATTAGATGCCATCAACAAATTGTCAATAGATAGATAAATACACGAGTAATAAATGAAACAATTAAGACACTTTTGTCATATTTTTCTATTTTTAGTCAAAAATATATTATATAAAGTAAAATTTCTCATCTTAGGAAATAGATAAATAGATACATGTATATACCAAAAAATAGACGATAAAATTATCTATTAGATGCCGTAAACAAATTGTTGATAGATAGATAAATAGACGAGTAATAAATGATTAAATTAAGACACTTTGGTCATATTTTTCTATTTTTAGTCAAATATATATTATATAAAGTGAAATTTCTCATCTTAGGAAATAGATAAATAGATACATGTATATACCAAAAAAAAGACGATAAAATTATCTATTAGATGCCATCAACAAATTGTCAATAGATAGATAAATAGACGAGTAATAAATGAAACAATTAAGACATTTTTGTCATATTTTACACTTTTTAGTCAAAAATATATTATATAAAGTGAAATTTCTCATCTTAGGAAATAGATAAATTGATACATGTATATACCAAAAGATAGACAATAAAATTATCTAGTTGATGTCACCAACAAATTGTCAATAGATAGATAAATGGAAGAGTAATAAATGAAACAATTAAGACATTTTTGTCATATTTTATAATTTTTAGTCAAAAATATATTATATAAAGTGAATTTTCTCATCCTAAGAAATAGATAAATTGATACATGTATACACTAAAAGATAGACAATAAAATTATCTATTAGATACCATCAACATATTGTCGAAAGAAAGATAAATAGATGAGTAATAAAAAAAAAATAAGACATTTTTGTCATGTTTTACTATTTTTAGTCAAAAATATATAATATAAAGGAAAATTTCGAATCTTAGGAAATAGATAAATAGATACATGTATATACCAAAAAATAAACGATAAAATTATCTATTAGATGCCATCAACAAATTGTTGATAGATAGATAAATAGACGAGTAATAAATGATTAAATTAAGACATTTTGGTCATATTTTACAATTTTTTGTCAAAAATATAATATATAAAGTGAAATTTCTCATCTTAGGAAATATATAAATAGATACATATATATACCAAAAGATAGATGATAAAATTATCTATTAGATAGCAACAACAAATTGTTGATAGATAGATAAATAGACGAGTAATTAACGAAAAAAGTGGGACACTTTGGTCATATTTTACAATTTTTAGTCAAAAATATATTCTATAAAGTGAATTTTCTCATCCTTGGAAATAGATAAATTGATACATGTATATACCAAAAGATAGACAATAAAATTATATATTAGATACCATCAACATATTGTCAATAGATAGATAAATAGACGAGTAATAAAATGAAACAATTAAGACATTTTTGACATATTTTACAATTTTTAGTAAAAAATATATTATATAAAGTGAAATTTCTCATCTTAGGAAATAGATAAAAAGATACATGTATATACCAAAAGATAGACAATAAAATTATCTATTAAATGCGATAAACATATTGTCAATAGATAGATAAATAGACGAGTAATAAAATGAAACAATTAAGACATTTTTGACATATTTTACAATTTTTTGTAAAAAATATAATATATGCAGTGAAATTTCTCATCTTAGGAATAAGATAAATAGATATATGTATAAACCAAACGATAGACAATAAAATTATCTATTAGATGCCATCAACAAATTGTCGATAAATGGATAAATAGACGAGTAATTAACAAGAAAATTAAGACACTTTTGTCATATTTTACTATTTTTAGTTAAAAATATATTATATAAAGTGAAATTTCTCATCTTAGGAAATAGATAAATATATATATGTATATACCAATAGATAGACAATAAAATTATCTATTAGATGCCATCAACAAATTTTCAATAGGTAGATAAATAGACGAGTAATAAATGAAACAATTAAGACACTTTTGTCATATTTTACAATTTTTAGTCAAAAATATATTATATAAAGTGAAATTTCTCATCTTAGGAAGTAGATAAATTTATACATGTATATACCAAAAGATAGACAATAAAATTATCTATTAGATGCCACCGACAAATTGTCAATAGATAGATCAATGGAAGAGTAATAAATGAAACAATTAAGACATTTTTCTCATATTTTACAATTTTTAGTCAAAAATATATTATATAAAGTGAATTTTCTCATCCTAGGAAATAGATAAATTGATACATGTATATACGAAAAGATAGACAATAAAATTATCTATTAGATACCATCAATATATTGTCAATAGATAGATAAATAGATGAGTAATAAAAAAGAAAATAAGACATTTTTGTCATGTTTTACTATTTTTAGTCAAAAATATATTATATAAAGGCAAATTTCGAATATTAAGAAATAGATAAATATATATATGTATATACCAAAAGATAGACAATAAAATTATCTATTAGATGCCATCAACAAATTTTCAATAGATAGATAAATAGATGAGTAATAAATTAAACAATTAAGACACTTTCGTGATATTTTACAATTTTTAGTCAAAAATATATTATATAAATTGAAATTTCTCATCTTAGGAAATAGATAAATAGATACATGTATAAATCAAAAGACAGACAATAAAATTATCTATTAGATGCCGTCAACAAATTGTTGATAGATAGATAAATAGACGAGTAATAAATGATTAAATTAAGACACTTTGGTCATATTTTACAATTTTTAGTCAAAAATATAATATATAAAGTGAAATTTCTCATCTTAGGAAATAGATAAATAGATACATGTATAAATCAAAAGACAGACAATAAAATTATATATTAGATGCCATCAACAAATTGTCAATAGATAGATAAATACACGAGTAATAAATGAAACAATTAAGACACTTTTGTCATATTTTTCTATTTTTAGTCAAAAATATATTATATAAAGTAAAATTTCTCATCTTAGGAAATAGATAAATAGATACATGTATATACCAAAAAATAGATGATAAAATTATCTATTAGATGCCGTCAACAAATTGTTGATAGATAGATAAATAGACGAGTAATAAATGATTAAATTAAGACACTTTGGTTATATTTTTCTATTTTTAGTCAAATATATATTATATAAAGTGAAATTTCTCATCTTAGGAAATAGATAAATAGATACATGTATATACCAAAAAAAAGACGATAAAATTATCTATTAGATGCCATCAACAAATTGTCAATAGATAGATAAATAGACGAGTAATAAATGAAATAATTAAGACATTTTTGTCATATTTTACAATTTTTAGTCAAAAATATATTATATAAAGTGAAATTTCTCATCTTAGGAAATAGATAAATTGATACATGTATATACCAAAAAATAGACAATAAAATTATCTAGTTGATGTCACCAACAAATTGTCAATAGATAGATAAATGGAAGAGTAATAAATGAAACAATTAAGACATTTTTGTCATATTTTATAATTTTTAGTCAAAAATATATTATATAAAGTGAATTTTCTCATCCTAAGAAATAGATAAATTGATACATGTATACACTAAAAGATAGACAATAAAATTATCTATTAGATACCAACAACATATTGTCGAAAGAAAGATAAATAGATGAGTAATAAAAAAGAAATAAGACATTTTTGTCATGTTTTACTATTTTTAGTCAAAAATATATTATATAAAGGAAAATTTCGAATCTTAGGATATAGATAAATAGATATATGTATATACCAAAAGATAGACAATAAAATTACCTATTTGATGCCATCAACAAATTGTCAATAGATAGATAAATAGACGAGTAATAAATGATTAAATTAAGACACTTTAGTCATATTTTACAATTTTTAGTAAAAAATATAATATATAAAGTGAAATTTTTCATCTTAGGAAATAGATAAATAGATACATATATATACCAAAAGAAAGACGATAAAATTATCTATTAGATGCCAACAATAAATTGTTGATAGATAGATAAATAGACGAGTAATTAACGAAAAAAGTGGGACACTTTGGTCATATTTTACAATTTTTTGTCAAAAATATATTTTATAAAGTGAAATTTCTCATCTTAGGAAATAGATAAATAGATACATGTATAAATCAAAAGACAGACAATAAAATTATATATTAGATGCCATCAACAAATTGTCAATAGATAGATAAATACACGAGTAATAAATGAAACAATTAAGACACTTTTGTCATATTTTTCTATTTTTAGTCAAAAATATATTATATAAAGTAAAATTTCTCATCTTAGGAAATAGATAAATAGATACATGTATATACCAAAAAATAGACGATAAAATTATCTATTAGATGCCGTCAACAAATTGTTGATAGATAGATAAATAGACGAGTAATAAATGATTAAATTAACCCCTCCGCGACGGGAAAACTATGGATAGCCATTTTGTCAGTCCGGGGCTAGTCTTACTTTCCCTACTGTGTGGCCGGGCGCTTTTGGCCGATTTTTCCAAAATCGCTCTATTCCACTTACTCTGTACGTCTAAACTACGATACTGAACAACTTAAATTTGGTCTTGTTAGCACCATCAACTCTTCCTCTTTCCAATAAAACCAACCCCAGCTCTCTACGACTCTCCGTTGCCGAGAAAGTAAGTGAGGAATGAAGGGTACTTTTTCGTGTGAGCGCGGCCGTGTTCGCTTAGGTGGCGTGGCTGTGACGACAACTGAACGTGGCCCGCGCGGGTGGCGGTCAGTGTTGTAAGTAAGGGTGGCGCACCACAGAATCGAACACGCACGAGAAATCTAATCCACATCCATCCATGTTTACAGTCAGTAACACACTGACTGACGATGGTGATTTGTAGGGATGGTGGTGAAGTATAGCCAAGTGAAAAAAACCCCGCCAAATTGGGCTCGCAAATGCCGACATTGG
Source organism: Petrolisthes manimaculis (assembly GCA_034508575.1). Lineage (NCBI taxonomy): Eukaryota > Metazoa > Arthropoda > Malacostraca > Decapoda > Porcellanidae > Petrolisthes > Petrolisthes manimaculis. The sequence continues at coordinate 88,634 of JAWZYT010003717.1, read as the reverse complement.
CAATAGCGGTGCTTCATCTCGTCCGGTCACCACATGGCACGGGTGTACGACACCACCCGGAGGTTTCCTGGGTCCGTTTATGACCGCGGACCGGACGTTAAGGGTTAAGACACTTTGGTCATATTTTTCTATTTTTAGTCAAATATATATTATATAAAGTGAAATTTCTCATCTTAGGAAATAGATAAATAGATACATGTATATACCAAAAAAAAGACGATAAAATTATCTATTAGATGCCATCAACAAATTGTCAATAGATAGATAAATAGACGAGTAATAAATGAAACAATTAAGACATTTTTGTCATATTTTACAATTTTTAGTCAAAAATATATTATATAAAGTGAAATTTCTCATCTTAGGAAATAGATAAATTGATACATGTATATACCAAAAGATAGACAATAAAATTATCTAGTTGATGTCACCAACAAATTGTCAATAGATAGATAAATGGAAGAGTAATAAATGAAACAATTAAGACATTTTTGTCATATTTTATAATTTTTAGTCAAAAATATATTATATAAAGTGAATTTTCTCATCCTAAGAAATAGATAAATTGATACATGTATACACTAAAAGATAGACAATAAAATTATCTATTAGATACCATCAACATATTGTCGAAAGAAAGATAAATAGATGAGTAATAAAAAAAAAATAAGACATTTTTGTCATGTTTTACTATTTTTAGTCAAAAATATATAATATAAAGGAAAATTTCGAATCTTAGGAAATAGATAAATAGATACATGTATATACCAAAAAATAAACGATAAAATTATCTATTAGATGCCATCAACAAATTGTTGATAGATAGATAAATAGACGAGTAATAAATGATTAAATTAAGACATTTTGGTCATATTTTACAATTTTTTGTCAAAAATATAATATATAAAGTGAAATTTCTCATCTTAGGAAATATATAAATAGATACATATATATACCAAAAGATAGATGATAAAATTATCTATTAGATAGCAACAACAAATTGTTGATAGATAGATAAATAGACGAGTAATTAACGAAAAAAGTGGGACACTTTGGTCATATTTTACAATTTTTAGTCAAAAATATATTCTATAAAGTGAATTTTCTCATCCTTGGAAATAGATAAATTGATACATGTATATACCAAAAGATAGACAATAAAATTATATATTAGATACCATCAACATATTGTCAATAGATAGATAAATAGACGAGTAATAAAATGAAACAATTAAGACATTTTTGACATATTTTACAATTTTTAGTAAAAAATATATTATATAAAGTGAAATTTCTCATCTTAGGAAATAGATAAAAAGATACATGTATATACCAAAAGATAGACAATAAAATTATCTATTAAATGCGATAAACATATTGTCAATAGATAGATAAATAGACGAGTAATAAAATGAAACAATTAAGACATTTTTGACATATTTTACAATTTTTTGTAAAAAATATAATATATGCAGTGAAATTTCTCATCTTAGGAATAAGATAAATAGATATATGTATAAACCAAACGATAGACAATAAAATTATCTATTAGATGCCATCAACAAATTGTCGATAAATGGATAAATAGACGAGTAATTAACAAGAAAATTAAGACACTTTTGTCATATTTTACTATTTTTAGTTAAAAATATATTATATAAAGTGAAATTTCTCATCTTAGGAAATAGATAAATATATATATGTATATACCAATAGATAGACAATAAAATTATCTATTAGATGCCATCAACAAATTTTCAATAGGTAGATAAATAGACGAGTAATAAATGAAACAATTAAGACACTTTTGTCATATTTTACAATTTTTAGTCAAAAATATATTATATAAAGTGAAATTTCTCATCTTAGGAAGTAGATAAATTTATACATGTATATACCAAAAGATAGACAATAAAATTATCTATTAGATGCCACCGACAAATTGTCAATAGATAGATCAATGGAAGAGTAATAAATGAAACAATTAAGACATTTTTCTCATATTTTACAATTTTTAGTCAAAAATATATTATATAAAGTGAATTTTCTCATCCTAGGAAATAGATAAATTGATACATGTATATACGAAAAGATAGACAATAAAATTATCTATTAGATACCATCAATATATTGTCAATAGATAGATAAATAGACGAGTAATAAAAAAGAAAATAAGACATTTTTGTCATGTTTTACTATTTTTAGTCAAAAATATATTATATAAAGGCAAATTTCGAATATTAAGAAATAGATAAATATATATATGTATATACCAAAAGATAGACAATAAAATTATCTATTAGATGCCATCAACAAATTTTCAATAGATAGATAAATAGATGAGTAATAAATTAAACAATTAAGACACTTTCGTGATATTTTACAATTTTTAGTCAAAAATATATTATATAAATTGAAATTTCTCATCTTAGGAAATAGATAAATAGATACATGTATAAATCAAAAGACAGACAATAAAATTATCTATTAGATGCCGTCAACAAATTGTTGATAGATAGATAAATAGACGAGTAATAAATGATTAAATTAAGACACTTTGGTCATATTTTACAATTTTTAGTCAAAAATATAATATATAAAGTGAAATTTCTCATCTTAGGAAATAGATAAATAGATACATATATATACCAAAAGATAGACGATAAAATTATCTATTAGATGCCAACAACAAATTGTTGATAGATAGATAAATAGACGAGTAATTAACGAAAAAATGGGACACTTTGGTCATATTTTACAATTTTTTGTCAAAAATGTAATATATAAAGGGGAATTTCTCATTTTGGGAAATAGATAAATAGGTACATGTAAAAACCAAAAGATAGACAATAAAATTATCTATTAGATGCCATCAACAAATTGTCAATAGATAGATAAATACACGAGTAATAAATGAAACAATTAAGACACTTTTGTCATATTTTTCTATTTTTAGTCAAAAATATATTATATAAAGTAAAATTTCTCATCTTAGGAAATAGATAAATAGATACATGTATATACCAAAAAATAGACGATAAAATTATCTAATAGATGCCGTCAACAAATTGTTGATAGATAGATAAATAGAGGAGTAATAAATGATTAAATTAAGACACTTTGGTCATATTTTTCTATTTTTAGTCAAATATATATTATATAAAGTGAAATTTCTCATCTTAGGAAATAGATAAATAGATACATGTATATACCAAAAAAAGACGATAAAATTATCTATTAGATGCCATCAACAAATTGTCAATAGATAGATAAATAGACGAGTAATAAATGAAACAATTAAGACATTTTTGTCATATTTTACAATTTTTAGTCAAAAATATATTATATAAAGTAAAATGCCTCATCTTAGGAAATAGATAAATTGATACATGTATATACCAAAAGATAGACAATAAAATTATCTAGTTGATGTCACCAACAAATTGTCAATAGATAGATAAATGGAAGAGTAATAAATGAAACAATTAAGACATTTTTGTCATATTTTATAATTTTTAGTAAAAAATATATTATATAAAGTGAATTTTCTCATCCTAAGAAATAGATAAATTGATACATGTATACACTAAAAGATAGACAATAAAATTATCTATTAGATACCATCAACATATTGTCGAAAGAAAGATAAATAGATGAGTAATAAAAAAGAAATAAGACATTTTTGTCATGTTTTACTATTTTTAGTCAAAAATATATTATATAAAGGAAAATTTCTCTTCTTAGGAAATAGATAAATAGATATATGTATATACCAAAAGATAGACAATAAAATTATCTATTTGATGCCATCAACAAATTGTCAATAGATAGATAAATAGACGAGTAATAAATGATTAAATTAAGATACTTTTGTCATATTTTTCTATTTTTAGTCAAAAATATATTATATAAAGTAAAATTTCTCATCTTAGGAAATAGATAAATAGATACATGTATATACCAAAAAATAGACGATAAAATTATCTATTAGATGCCGTCAACAAATTGTTGATAGATAGATAAATAGACGAGTAATAAATGATTAAATTAAGACACTTTGGTCATATTTTTCTATTTTTAGTCAAATATATATTATATAAAGTGAAATTTCTCATCTTAGGAAATAGATAAATAGATACATGTACATACCAAAAAAAAGACGATAAAATTATCTATTAGATGCCAACAGCAAATTGTTTATAGATAGATAAATAGACGAGTAATTAACGAAAAAAGTGGGACACTTTGGTCATATTTTACAATTTTTAGTCAAAAATATATTCTATAAAGTGAATTTTCTCATCCTTGGAAATAGATAAATTGATACATCTATATACCAAAAGATAGACAATAAAATTATATATTAGATACCATCAACATATTGTCAATAGATAGATAAATAGACGAGTAATAAAATGAAACAATTAAGACATTTTTGACATATTTTACAATTTTTAGTAAAAAATATATTATATAAAGTGAAATTTCTCATCTTAGGAAATAGATAAAAAGATACATGTATATACCAAAAGATAGACAATAAAATTATCTATTAAATGCGATAAACATATTGTCAATAGATAGATAAATAGACGAGTAATAAAATGAAACAATTAAGACATTTTTGACATATTTTACAATTTTTTGTAAAAAATATAATATATGCAGTGAAATTTCTCATCTTAGGAATAAGATAAATATATATATGTATATACCAATAGATAGACAATAAAATTATCTATTAGATGCCATCAACAAATTTTCAATAGATAGATAAATAGACGAGTAAAAAATGAAACAATTAAGACACTTTTGTCATATTTTACAATTTTTAGTCAAAAATATATTATATAAAGTGAAATTTCTCATCTTAGGAAGTAGATAAATTGATACATGTATATACCAAAAGATAGACAATAAAATTATCTATTTGATGCCACCGACAAATTGTCAATAGATAGATCAATGGAAGAGTAATAAATGAAACAATTAAGACATTTTTCTCATATTTTACAATTTTTAGTCAAAAATATATTATATAAAGTGAATTTTCTCATCCTAGGAAATAGATAAATTGATACATGTATATACGAAAAGATAGACAATAAAATTATCTATTAGATACCATCAATATATTGTCAATAGATAGATAAATAGACGAGTAATAAAAAAGAAAATAAGACATTTTTGTCATGTTTTACTATTTTTAGTCAAAAATATATTATATAAAGGCAAATTTCGAATATTAGGAAATAGATAAATAGATATATGTATATACCAAAAGATAGACAATAAAATTATCTATTAGATGCCATCAACAAATTTTCAATAGATAGATAAATAGATGAGTAATAAATTAAACAATTAAGACACTTTCGTGATATTTTACAATTTTTAGTCAAAAATATATTATATAAAGTGAAATTTCTCATCTTAGGAAATAGATAAATAGATACATGTATAAATCAAAAGACAGACAATAAAATTATCTATTAGATGCCGTCAACAAATTGTTGATAGATAGATAAATAGACGAGTAATAAATGATTAAATTAAGACACTTTGGTCATATTTTACAATTTTTAGTCAAAAATATAATATATAAAGTGAAATTTCTCATCTTAGGAAATAGATAAATAGATACATATATATACCAAAAGATAGACGATAAAATTATCTATTAGATGCCAACAACAAATTGTTGATAGATAGATAAATAGACGAGTAATTAACGAAAAAATGGGACACTTTGGTCATATTTTACAATTTTTTGTCAAAAATGTAATATATAAAGGGGAATTTCTCATTTTGGAAAATAGATAAATAGATACATGTAAAAACCAAAAGATAGACAATAAAATTATCTATTAGATGCCATCAACAAATTGTCAATATATAGATAAATAGACGAGTAATAAATGATTAAATTAAGACACTTTGGTCATATTTAGCAATTTTTAGTAAAAAATATAATATATAAAGTGAAATTTTTCATCTTAGGAAATAGATAAATAGATACATGTATAAATAAAAAAACAGACAATAAAATTATCTATTAGATGCCATCAACAAATTGTTGATAGATAGATAAATAGACGAGTAATAAATGATTAAATTAAGACACTTTTGTCATATTTAATTTTTTTTAGTTAAAAATATATTATACACAGTGAAATTTCTCATCTTAGGAAATAGATAAATAGATACATGAAATATACCAAAAAAAAGACGATAAAATTATCTATTAGATGCCATCAACAAATTGTCAATAGATAGATAAATAGACGAGTAATAAATGAAACAATTAAGACATTTTTGTCATATTTTACAATTTTTAGTCAAAAATATATTATATAAAGTGAAATTTCTCATCTTAGGAAGTAGATAAATTGATACATGTATATACCAAAAAATAGACAATAAAATTATCTATTAGATGCCACCGACAAATTGTCAATAGATAGATCAATGGAAGAGTAATAAATGAAACAATTAAGACATTTTTCTCATATTTTACAATTTTTAGTCAAAAATATATTATATAAAGTGAATTTTCTCATCCTAGGAAATAGATAAATTGATACATGTATATACGAAAAGATAGACAATAAAATTATCTATTAGATACCATCAATATATTGTCAATAGATAGATAAATAGACGAGTAATAAAAAAGAAAATAAGACATTTTTGTCATGTTTTACTATTTTTAGTCAAAAATATATTATATAAAGGAAAATTTCGAATCTTAGGAAATAGATAAATAGATATATGTATATACCAAAAGATAGACAATAAAATTATCTATTTGATGCCATCAACAAATTGTCAATAGATATATAAATAGACGAGTAATAAATGATTAAATTAAGACACTTTAGTCATATTTAACAATTTTTAGTAAAAAATATAATATATAAAGTGAAATTTTTTCATCTTAGGAAATAGATAAATAGATACATATATATACCAAAAGAAAGACGATAAAATTATCTATTAGATGCCAACAATAAATTGTTGATAGATAGATAAATAGACGAGTAATTAGCGAAAAAATTGGGACACTTTGGTCATATTTTACAATTTTTTGTCAAAAATATATTTTATAAAGTGAAATTTCTCATCTTAGGAAATAGATAAATAGATACATGTATAAATCAAAAGACAGACAATAAAATTATATATTAGATGCCATCAACAAATTGTCAATAGATAGATAAATACACGAGTAATAAATGAAACAATTAAGACACTTTTGTCATATTTTTCTATTTTTAGTCAAAAATATATTATATAAAGTAAAATTTCTCATCTTAGGAAATAGATAAATAGATACATGTATATACCAAAAAATAGACGATAAAATTATCTAATAGATGCCGTCAACAAATTGTTGATAGATAGATAAATAGACGAGTAATAAATGATTAAATTAAGACACTTTGGTCATATTTTTCTATTTTTAGTCAAATATATATTATATAAAGTGAAATTTCTCATCTTAGGAAATAGATAAATAGATACATGTATTTACCAAAAAAAAGACGATAAAATTATCTATTAGATGCCATCAACAAATTGTCAATAGATAGATAAATAGACGAGTAATAAATGAAACAATTAAAACATTTTTGTCATATTTTACAATTTTTAGTCAAAAATATATTATATAAAGTGAAATTTCTCATCTTAGGAAATAGATAAATTGATACATGTATATACCAAAAGATAGACAATAAAATTATCTAGTTGATGTCACCAACAAATTGTCAATAGATAGATAAATGGAAGAGTAATAAATGAAACAATTAAGACATTTTTGTCATATTTTATAATTTTTAGTCAAAAATATATTATATAAAGTGAATTTTCTCATCCTAAGAAATAGATAAATTGATACATGTATACACTAAAAGATAGACAATAAAATTATCTATTAGATACCAACAACATATTGTCGAAAGAAAGATAAATAGATGAGTAATAAAAAAGAAATAAGACATTTTTGTCATGTTTTACTATTTTTAGTCAAAAATATATTATATAAAGGAAAATTTCGAATCTTAGGAAATAGATAAATAGATATATGTATATACCAAAAGATAAACAATAAAATTATCTATTTGATGCCATCAACAAATTGTCAATAGATAGATAAATAGACGAGTAATAAATGATTAAATTAAGACACTTTAGTCATATTTAACAATTTTTAGTAAAAAATATAATATATAAAGTGAAATTTTTTCATCTTAGGAAATAGATAAATAGATACATATATATACCAAAAGAAAGACGATAAAATTATCTATTAGATGCCAACAATAAATTGTTGATAGATAGATAAATAGACGAGTAATTAACGAAAAAAGTGGGACACTTTGGTCATATTTTACAATTTTTTGTCAAAAATATATTTTATAAAGTGAAATTTCTCATCTTAGGAAATAGATAAATAGATACATGTATAAATCAAAAGACAGACAATAAAATTATATATTAGATGCCATCAACAAATTGTCAATAGATAGATAAATACACGAGTAATAAATGAAACAATTAAGACACTTTTGTCATATTTTTCTATTTTTAGTCAAAAATATATTATATAAAGTAAAATTTCTCATCTTAGGAAATAGATAAATAGATACATGTATATACCAAAAAATAGATGATAAAATTATCTATTAGATGCCGTCAACAAATTGTTGATAGATAGATAAATAGACGAGTAATAAATGATTAAATTAAGACACTTTGGTTATATTTTTCTATTTTTAGTCAAATATATATTATATAAAGTGAAATTTCTCATCTTAGGAAATAGATAAATAGATACATGTATATACCAAAAAAAAGACGATAAAATTATCTATTAGATGCCATCAACAAATTGTCAATAGATAGATAAATAGACGAGTAATAAATGAAACAATTAAGACATTTTTGTCATATTTTACAATTTTTAGTCAAAAATATATTATATAAAGTGAAATTTCTCATCTTAGGAAATAGATAAATTGATACATGTATATACCAAAAGATAGACAATAAAATTATCTAGTTGATGTCACCAACAAATTGTCAATAGATAGATAAATGGAAGAGTAATAAATGAATCAATTAAGACATTTTTGTCATATTTTATAATTTTTAGTCAAAAATATATTATATAAAGTGAATTTTCTCATCCTAAGAAATAGATAAATTGATACATGTATATACTAAAAGATAGACAATAAAATTATCTATTAGATACCATCAACATATTGTCGAAAGAAAGATAAATAGATGAGTAATAAAAAAAAAAATAAGACATTTTTGTCATGTTTTACTATTTTTAGTCAAAAATATATAATATAAAGGAAAATTTCGAATCTTAGGAAATAGATAAATAGATACATGTATATACCAAAAAATAAACGATAAAATTATCTATTAGATGCCATCAACAAATTGTTGATAGATAGATAAATAGACGAGTAATAAATGATTAAATTAAGACATTTTGGTCATATTTTACAATTTTTAGTCAAAAATATAATATATAAAGTGAAATTTCTCATCTTAGGAAATATATAAATAGATACATATATATACCAAAAGATAGATGATAAAATTATCTATTAGATGCCAACAACAAATTGTTGATAGATAGATAAATAGACGAGTAATTAACGAAAAAAGTGGGACACTTTGGTCATATTTTACAATTTTTAGTCAAAAATATATTCTATAAAGTGAATTTTCTCATCCTTGGAAATAGATAAATTGATACATGTATATACCAAAAGATAGACAATAAAATTATATATTAGATACCATCAACATATTGTCAATAGATAGATAAATAGACGAGTAATAAAATGAAACAATTAAGACATTTTTGACATATTTTACAATTTTTAGTAAAAAATATATTATATAAAATGAAATTTCTCATCTTAGGAAATAGATAAAAAGATACATGTATATACCAAAAGATAGACAATAAAATTATCTATTAAATGCGATAAACATATTGTCAATAGATAGATAAATAGACGAGTAATAAAATGAAACAATTAAGACATTTTTGACATATTTTACAATTTTTTGTAAAAAATATAATATATGCAGTGAAATTTCTCATCTTAGGAAATAGATAAATATATATATGTATATACCAATAGATAGACAATAAAATTATCTATTAGATGCCATCAACAAATTTTCAATAGATAGATAAATAGACGAGTAATAAATGAAACAATTAAGACACTTTTGTCATATTTTACAATTTTTAGTCAAAAATATATTATATAAAGTGAAATTTCTCCTCTTAAAAAATAGATAAATAGATACAAGTATATACCAAAAGATAGACGATAAAATTATCTATTAGATGCCATCAACAAATTGTTGATAGATAGATAAATAGACGAGTAATAAATTATTAAATTAAGACACTTTGGTCATATTTAACAATTTTTAGTAAAAAATATAATATATAAAGTGAAATTTTTCATCTTAGGAAATAGATAAATAGATACATGTATAAATAAAAAAACAGACAATAAAATTATCTATTAGATGCCATCAACAAATTGTTGATAGATAGATAAATAGACGAGTAATAAATGATTAAATTAAGACACTTTTGTCATATTTAATTTTTTTTAGTTAAAAATATATTATATAAAGTGAAATTTCTCATCTTAGGAAATAGATAAATAGATACATGAAATATACCAAAAAAAAGACGATAAAATTATCTATTAGATGCCATCAACAAATTGTCAATAGATAGATAAATAGACGAGTAATAAATGAAACAATTAAGACACTTTTGTCATATTTTTCTATTTTTAGTCAAAAATATATTATATAAAGTAAAATTTCTCATCTTAGGAAATAGATAAATAGATACATGTATATACCAAAAAATAGACGATAAAACTATCTATTAGATGCCGTCAACAAATTGTTGATAGATATATAAATAGACGAGTAATAAATGATTAAATTAAGACACTTTGGTCATATTTTTCTATTTTTAGTCAAATATATATTATATAAAGTGAAATTTCTCATCTTAGGAAATAGATAAATAGATACATGTATATACCAAAAAAAAGACGATAAAATTATCTATTAGATGCCATCAACAAATTGTCAATAGATAGATAAATAGACGAGTAATAAATGAAACGATTAAGACATTTTTGTCATATTTTACAATTTTTAGTCAAAAATATATTATATAAAGTGAAATTTCTCATCTTAGGAAATAGATAAATTGATACATGTATATACCAAAAGATAGACAATAAAATTATCTAGTTGATGTCACCAACAAATTGTCAATAGATAGATAAATGGAAGAGTAATAAATGAAACAATTAAGACATTTTTGTCATATTTTATAATTTTTAGTCAAAAATATATTATATAAAGTGAATTTTCTCATCCTAAGAAATAGATAAATTGATACATGTATATACTAAAAGATAGACAATAAAATTATCTATTAGATACCATCAACATATTGTCGAAAGAAAGATAAATAGATGAGTAATAAAAAAAAAATAAGACATTTTTGTCATGTTTTACTATTTTTAGTCAAAAATATATAATATAAAGGAAAATTTCGAATCTTAGGAAATAGATAAATAGATACATGTATATACCAAAAAATAAACGATAAAATTATCTATTAGATGCCATCAACAAATTGTTGATAGATAGATAAATAGACGAGTAATAAATGATTAAATTAAGACATTTTGGTCATATTTTACAATTTTTAGTCAAAAATATAATATATAAAGTGAAATTTCTCACCTTAGGAAATATATAAATAGATACATATATATACCAAAAGATAGATGATAAAATTATCTATTAGATGCCAACAACAAATTGTTGATAGATAGATAAATAGACGAGTAATTAACGAAAAAAGTGGGACACTTTGGTCATATTTTACAATTTTTAGTCAAAAATATATTCTATAAAGTGAATTTTCTCATCCTTGGAAATAGATAAATTGATACATGTATATACCAAAAGATAGACAATAAAATTATATATTAGATACCATCAACATATTGTCAATAGATAGATAAATAAACGAGTAATAAAATGAAACAATTAAGACATTTTTGACATATTTTACAATTTTTAGTAAAAAATATATTATATAAAGTGAAATTTCTCATCTTAGGAAATAGATAAAAAGATACATGTATATACCAAAAGATAGACAATAAAATTATCTACTAAATGCGATAAACATATTGTCAATAGATAGATAAATAGACGAGTAATAAAATGAAACAATTAAGACATTTTTGACATATTTTACAATTTTTTGTAAAAAATATAATATATGCAGTGAAATTTCTCATCTTAGGAATAAGATAAATAGATATATGTATAAACCAAACGATAGACAATAAAATTATCTATTAGATGCCATCAACAAATTGTCGATAAATAGATAAATAGACGAGTAATTAACAAGAAAATTAAGACACTTTTGTCATATTTTACTATTTTTAGTTAAAAATATATTATATAAAGTGAAATTTCTCATCTTAGGAAATAGATAAATATATATATGTATATACCAATAGATAGACAATAAAATTATCTATTAGATGCCATCAACAAATTTTCAATAGATAGATAAATAGACGAGTAATAAATGAAACAATTAAGACACTTTTGTCATATTTTACAATTTTTAGTCAAAAATATATTATATAAAGTGAAATTTCTCCTCATAAAAAATAGATAAATAGATACATGTATATACCAAAAGATAGACGATAAAATTATCTATTAGATGCCATCAACAAATTGTTGATAGATAGATAAATAGACGAGTAATAAATGATTAAATTAAGACATTTTGGTCATATTTTACAATTTTTAGTCAAAAATATAATATATAAAGTGAAATTTTTCATCTTAGGAAATATATAAATAGATACTTATATATACCAAAAGATAGACGATAAAATTATCTATTAGGTGCCAACAACAAATTGTTGATAGATAGATAAATAGACGAGTAATTAACGAAAAAAAGTGGGACACTTTGGTCATATTTTACAATTTTTAGTCAAAAATATATTATATAAAGTGAATTTTCTCATCCTTGGAAATAGATAAATTGATACATGTATATACCAAAAGATAGACAATAAAATTATATATTAGATACCATCAACATATTGTCAATAGATAGATAAATAGACGAGTAATAAAATGAAACAATTAAGACATTTTTGACATATTTTACAATTTTTAGTAAAAAATATATTATATAAAGTGAAATTTCTCATCTTAGGAAATAGATAAAAAGATACATGTATATACCAAAAGATAGACAATAAAATTATCTATTAAATGCGATAAACATATTGTCAATAGATAGATAAATAGACGAGTAATAAAATGAAACAATTAAGACATTTTTGACATATTTTACAATTTTTTGTAAAAAATATAATATATAAAGTGAAATTTCTAATTTTAGGAATAAGATAAATAGATATATGTATAAACCAAACGATAGACAATAAAATTATCTATTAGATGCCATCAACAAATTGTCGATAAATAGATAAATAGACGAGTAATTAACAAGAAAATTAAGACACTTTTGTCATATTTTACTATTTTTAGTTAAAAATATATTATATAAAGTGAAATTTCTCATCTTAGGAAATAGATAAATATATATATGTATATACCAATAGATAGACAATAAAATTATCTATTAGATGCCATCAACAAATTTTCAATAGATAGATAAATAGACGAGTAATAAATGAAACAATTAAGACACTTTTGTCATATTTTTCTATTTTTAGTCAAAAATATATTATATAAAGTAAAATTTCTCATCTTAGGAAATAGATAAATAGATACATGTATATACCTAAAAATAGACGATAAAATTATCTATTAGATGCCATCAACAAATTGTTGATAGATAGATAAATAGATGAGTAATAAATGATTAAATTAAGACACTTTGGTCATATTTTACAATTTTTAGTCAAAAATATATTATATAAAGTGAAATTTCTCATCTTAGGAAATACATAAATTGATACATGTATATACCAAAAGATAGACAATAAATTTATCTATTAAATGCCACCGACAAATTGTCTATAGATAGATAAATGGAAGAGTAATAAATGATTAAATTAAGACATTTTGGTCATATTTTACAATTTTTAGTCAAAAATATAATATATAAAGTGAAATTTCTCATCTTAGGAAATATATAAATAGATACATATATATACCAAAAGATAGATGATAAAATTATCTATTAGATGCCAACAACAAATTGTTGATAGATAGATAAATAGACGAGTAATTAACGAAAAAAGTGGGACACTTTGGTCATATTTTACAATTTTTAGTCAAAAATATATTCTATAAAGTGAATTTTCTCATCCTTGGAAATAGATAAATTGATACATGTATATACCAAAAGATAGACAATAAAATTATATATTAGATACCATCAACATATTGTCAATAGATAGATAAATAGACGAGTAATAAAATGAAACAATTAAGACATTTTTGACATATTTTACAATTTTTAGTAAAAAATATATTATATAAAGTGAAATTTCTCATCTTAGGAAATAGATAAAAAGATACATGTATATACCAAAAGATAGACAATAAAATTATCTATTAAATGCGATAAACATATTGTCAATAGATAGATAAATAGACGAGTAATAAAATGAAACAATTAAGACATTTTTGACATATTTTACAATTTTTTGTAAAAAATATAATATATGCAATGAAATTTCTCATCTTAGGAATAAGATAAATAGATATATGTATAAACCAAACGATAGACAATAAAATTATCTATTAGATGCCATCAACAAATTGTCGATAAATAGATAAATAGACGAGTAATTAACAAGAAAATTAAGACACTTTTGTCATATTTTACTATTTTTAGTTAAAAATATATTATATAAAGTGAAATTTCTCATCTTAGGAAATAGATAAATATATATATATGTATATACCAATAGATAGACAATAAAATTATCTATTAGATGCCATCAACAAATTTTCAATAGATAGATAAATAGACGAGTAATAAATGAAACAATTAAGACACTTTTGTCATATTTTACAATTTTTAGTTAAAAATATATTATATAAAGTGAAATTTCTCCTCATAAAAAATAGATAAATAGATACATGTATATACCAAAAGATAGATGATAAAATTATCTATTAGATGCCATCAACAAATTGTTGATAGATAGATAAATAGACGAGTAATAAATGATTAAATTAAGACATTTTGGTCATATTTTACAATTTTTAGTCAAAAATATAATATATAAAGTGAAATTTCTCATCTTAGGAAATATATAAATAGATACTTATATATACCAAAAGATAGACGATAAAATTATCTATTAGATGCCAACAACAAATTGTTGATAGATAGATAAATAGACGAGTAATTAACGAAAAAAAGTGGGACACTTTGGTCATATTTTACAATTTTTAGTCAAAAATATATTATATAAAGTGAATTTTCTCATCCTTGGAAATAGATAAATTGATACATGTATATACCAAAAGATAGACAATAAAATTATATATTAGATACCATCAACATATTGTCAATAGATAGATAAATAGACGAGTAATAAAATGAAACAATTAAGACATTTTTGACATATTTTACAATTTTTAGTAAAAAATATATTATATAAAGTGAAATTTCTCATCTTAGGAAATAGATAAAAAGATACATGTATATACCAAAAGATAGACAATAAAATTATCTATTAAATGCGATAAACATATTGTCAATAGATAGATAAATAGACGAGTAATAAAATGAAACAATTAAGACATTTTGACATATTTTACAATTTTTTGTAAAAAATATAATATATAAAGTGAAATTTCTCATTTTAGGAATAAGATAAATAGATATATGTATAAACCAAACGATAGACAATAAAATTATCTATTAGATGCCATCAACAAATTGTCGATAAATAGATAAATAGACGAGTAATTAACAAGAAAATTAAGACACTTTTGTCATATTTTACTATTTTTAGTTAAAAATATATTATATAAAGTGAAATTTCTCATCTTAGGAAATAGATAAATATATATATGTATATACCAATAGATAGACAATAAAATTATCTATTAGATGCCATCAACAAATTTTCAATAGATAGATAAATAGACGAGTAATAAATGAAACAATTAAGACACTTTTGTCATATTTTTCAATTTTTAGTCAAAAATATATTATATAAAGTAAAATTTCTCATCTTAGGAAATAGATAAATAGATACATGTATATACCAAAAAATAGATGATAAAATTATCTATTAGATGCCATCAACAAATTGTTGATAGATAGATAAATAGATGAGTAATAAATGATTAAATTAAGACACTTTGGTCATATTTTACAATTTTTAGTCAAAAATATATTATATAAAGTGAAATTTCTCATCTTAGGAAATACATAAATTGATACATGTATATACCAAAAGATAGACAATAAATTTATCTATTAGATGCCACCGACAAATTGTCTATAGATAGATAAATGGAAGAGTAATAAATGAAACAATTAAGACATTTTTGTCATATTTCACAATTTTTAGTCAAAAATATATTATATAAAGTGAATTTTCTCATCCTAGGCAATAGATAAATTGATACATGTAATACGAAAAGATAGACAATAAAATTATCTATTAGATGCCATCAACAAATTGTCAATAGATAGATAAATAGACGAGTAATAAATGAAACAATTAAGACACTTTCGTCATATTTTACAATTTTTAGTCAAAAATATATTATATAAAGTGAAATTTCTCATCTTAGGAAATAGATAAACAGATACATGTATAAATCAAAAGACAGACAATAAAATTATATATTAGATGCCATCAACAAATTGTCAATAGATAGATAAATACACGAGTAATAAATGAAACAATTAAGACACTTTTGTCATATTTTTCTATTTTTAGTCAAAAATATATTATATAAAGTAAAATTTCGAATCTTAGGAAATAGATAAATAGATACATGTATATACCAAAAAATAGATGATAAAATTATCTATTAGATGCCATCAACAAATTGTTGATAGATAGATAAATAGACGAGTAATAAATGATTAAATTAAGACATTTTGGTCATATTTTACAATTTTTAGTCAAAAATATAATATATAAAGTGAAATTTCTCATCTTAGGAAATATATAAATAGATACATATATATACCAAAAGATAGACGATAAAATTATCTATTAGATGCCAACAACAAATTGTTGATAGATAGATAAATAGACGAGTAATTAACGAAAAAAGTGGGACACTCTGGTCATATTTTACAATTTTTAGTCAAAAATATATTCTATAAAGTGAATTTTCTCATTCTTGGAAATAGATAAATTGATACATGTATATACCAAAAGATAGACAATAAAATTATATATTAGATACCATCAACATATTGTCAATAGATAGATAAATAGACGAGTAATAAAATGAAACAATTAAGATATTTTTGACATATTTTACAATTTTTAGTAAAAAATATATTATATAAAGTGAAATTTCTCATCTTAGGAAATAGATAAAAAGATACATGTATATACCAAAAGATAGACAATAAAATTATCTATTAAATGCGATAAACAAATCGTTGATAGATAGATAAATAGACGAATAATAACTGAAATAATTAAGACACTTTTATCATATTTTACAATTTTTTGTAAAAAATATAATATATAAAGTGAAATTTCTCATCTTAGGAATAAGATAAATAGACATATGTATAAACCAAACGATAGACAATAAAATTATCTATTAGATGCCATCAACAAATTGTCGATAAATAGATAAATAGACGAGTAATTAACAAGAAAATTAAGACACTTTTGTCATATTTTACTATTTTTAGTTAAAAATATATTATATAAAGTGAAATTTCTCATCTTAGGAAATAGATAAATATATATATGTATATACAAATAGATAGACAATAAAATTATCTATTAGATGCCATCAACAAATTTTCAATAGATAGATAAATAGACGAGTAATAAATGAAACAATTAAGACACTTTTGTCATATTTTACAATTTTTAGTCAAAAATATATTATATAAAGTGAAATTTCTCCTCTTAAAAAATAGATAAATAGATACATGTATATACCAAAAGATAGACGATAAAATTATCTATTAGATGCCATCAACACATTGTTGATAGATAGATAAATAGACGAGTAATTAATGAAGAAATGGGACACTTTGTTAATATTTTACAATTTTTTGTAAAAAATATAATATATAAAGTGAAATTTCTCATCTTAGGAATAAGATAAATAGATATATGTATAAACCAAACGATAGACAATAAAATTATCTATTAGATGCCATCAACAAATTGTCGATAAATAGATAAATAGACGAGTAATTAACAAGAAAATTAAGACACTTTTGTCATATTTTACTATTTTTAGTTAAAAATATATTATATAAAGTGAAATTTCTCATCTTAGGAAACAGATAAATATATATATGTATATACAAATAGATAGACAATAAAATTATCTATTAGATGCCATCAACAAATTTTCAATAGATAGATAAATAGACGAGTAATAAATGAAACAATTAAGACACTTTTGTCATATTTTACAATTTTTAGTCAAAAATATATTATATAAATTGAAATTTCTCATCTTAGGAAATAGATAAATTGATACATGTATATACCAAACGATAGACAATAAAATTATCTTTTAGATGCCATCAACAAATTGTCGATAAATAGATAAATAGACGAGTAATTATCAAGAAAATTAAGACACTTTTGTCATATTTTACTATTTTTAGTTAAAAATATATTATATAAAGTTAAATTTCTCATCTTAAGAAATCGATAAGTAGATACATGTATATACCAAAAGTTAGACAATACAATTATCTATTAGATGCCATCAACAAATTGTCGATAGATAGATAAATAGACGAGTAATTAACGAAAAATTGGGACACTTTGGTCATATTTTACTATTTTTAGTCAAAAATATATTACATAAAGTGAAATTTCTCATCTTAGGAAATAGATAAATTGATACATGTATATACCAAAAGATAGACAGTAAAATTATCTATTAGATGCCATCAACAAATTGTCGAAAGAAAGATAAGTAGATGAGTAATAAAAAAGAAAATAAGACATTTTTGTCATATTTTACTATTTTTAGTCAAAAATATATTATATAAGGTAAAATTTCGAATCTGAGGAAATAGATAAATAGATACATGTATATACCAAATAATAGATGATAAAATTATCTATTAGATGCCATCAACAAATTGTTGATAGATGGATAAATAGACGAGTAATTAACGAAGAAATGTGACACTTTGGTAATATTTTACAATTTTTAGTCAAAAATATAATATATACAGTGAAATTTCTGATCTTAGGAATAAGATAAATAGATACATGTATAAACCAAAAGATAGACAATAAAATTATCTATTAGATGCCATCAACAAATTGTCGAAAGAAAGATAAATAGATGAGTAATAAACAAGAAAATAAGACACTTTTGTCATATTTTACTATTTTTAGTCAAAAATTTATTATATAAAGTAAAATGTCGAATCTTAGGAAATAAGGAAATAGATAAATAGATACATGTATATACCGAGAGATAGACGATAAAATTATCTTTTAAATGCCAACAACAAATTGTTGATAGATAGATAAATATACGAGTAATTAACGAAAAAAAGTGAGACACTTTGGTCATATTTTACAATTTTTAGTCAAAAATATAATATATAAAGTGAAATTTCGAATCTTAGGAAATAGATAAATAGATACATATATAAACCAAAAGATAAACAATAAAATTATCTATTAGATGCCATCAACAAATTGTCCATAGATAGATAAATAGACGAGTAATAAATGAAACAATTATAATAAGACACTTTTGTCATATTTTACAATTTATAGTCAAAAATATATTATATAAAATGAAATTTCTCATCTTAGGAAATAGATAAATTGATACATGTATATACCAAAAAATAGACAATAAAATTATCTATTTAATGCTATCAACAAATTGTCGATAGATAGATAAATAGACGAGTAATAAATGAAATAATTAAGACACTTGTCATATTTTACAATTTTTAGTAAAAAATATAACATATAAAGTGAAATTTTTCATCTTAGGAAAAAGATAAATAGATACATGTATATACTAAAAGATAGGCGATAAAATTATCTATTAGATGACATCAACAAATTAATGTTAGTTAGATAAATAGATGAGTAATTAACGAGAAAATTAAGACACTTTTGTCATATTTTACTATTTTTAGTCAAAAATATAATATATAAAGTGAAATTTATCTTCTTAAAAAATAGATAAATAGATACATGTATATACCAAAAGATAGACGATAAAATTATCTATTAGATGCCATCAACAAATTGTCGATAGATAGATAAATAGACGAGTAATAAATGAAACAATTAAGACACTTTTGTCATATTTTACAATTTTTAGTCAAAAATATATTATATAAAGTGAAATTTCTCATCTTATTAAATTGATAAATTGATACATGTATATACCAAAAGATAGACAATAAAAGTATCTATTAAATGACATCAACAAATTGTCGATAGATAGATAAATAGACGAGTAATAAATGAAATAATTAAGACACTTTTGTCATATTTTACAATTTTTAGTCAAAAATATATTATATAAAGTTAAATTTCTCATCTTAGGAAATAGATAAATTGATACATGTATATACGAAAAGATCGTCAAAAAAATTATCTATTAGATGCCATCAACAAATTGTCAATAAATAGATAAATAGACGAGTATTAAATGAAACAATTAAGACACTTTTGTCATATTTTACAATTTTTAGTAAAAAATATATTATATAAAGTGAAATTGTTCATCTTATTAAATAGATAAATTGATTTGAGATTTGAGGTTGATTTGAGGTTTGAGATTGATTTGAGGTTTGAGGTTGATTTGAGATTTGAGGTTGATTTGAGGTTTGAGATTTGAGGTTGATTTGAGGTTTGAGGTTGATTTGAGGTTTGAGGTTGAGGTTGAACCCAAAACCTCACCTAAAAATAAAAAAATAAATATATGTAAATGAAAGAATGAATGAATGAATGAATGATAATTTTTTTAATCACATGCTTTTTTTCTAGACTATATAATTTTTAATAGTTACAGTGACACACATGTATGGTAACACTGGTAACCAATATGGTAACACTGCTAATGTGGATTTGAACAGAGAAGTATCAGCCAAGGTTTGTGTATATTATAATTTTCCTTTATAATTAATGTTTATGTGTATTTACAAGTCTATATAATAACATAACATAATTACTAATATCTGTTTATAATAATAATAACATAATAGTACCATAAATAACATAATAGTACCATAAATAACTGTTATTATATATTAATATTGTAATTAATTAATTATTAGCTAATGTTTACTATGTTATAATGATTAGGAGTAGGGGACAGGCTTGGGGGGGACTGGGGGGTGGGGGAATAGGGGGGGCAGGCTTGGGGGGGACTGGGGGGTGGGGGAATAGGGGGGACAGGCTTGGGGTGCGTAGAACACTGTTTTGAAACAAATAATGGGTATTTATTTAAACTAACACCGTTCTGAAACAAATAATGGGTATTTATTTAAACTAATGCCGTTCTGAAACAAATAATGGGTATTTATTTAAACTAATGCCATTCTGAAACAAATAATGGGTATTTATTTAAACTAACACCGTTCTGAAACAAATAATAGGTATTTATTTAAACTAATGCCGTTCTGAAACAAATAATGGGTATTTATTTAAACTAACCTATCTATCTATCTATCTATCTATTGCCAGATGCCTTAATCCCTGGGGGTGTGGCCACAAATGAAATGCCTCCATGCATTCCTATCCCTTGCCAACTGGCATCCCTCCTCCCATCCAACGCCTCCTTCACTCATATACCTCCTAACTCCATCCTTCCATCTGGTTCTCGGTCTGCCTCTTCCTCTCCATCCCTCCACCTCACTCTCATACACCTTCTTGACCAATCTCTCGCTCCCCATACGTTCTATATGACCGAACCACCTCAAGGTGTTCCTCTTCATACTCTCCAGCACATTCACATCCACATTGCATCGTTCACGCACTTCTTCGTTCGTCAATCTATCTCTCCATGTCACTCCACATGAGCTTCTCAGGTAACTTCTTTCCACACCTTTCACTCTTGATCTGTGCCTCTCTGTCATGGTCCACACTTCACTCCCATATGTCAGTGTTGGGATTACAACACTATCATGCAGGGTCTTCTTCACTTCCATACTCATCGCCCTATTCCTCTCTCAAAGACCATAACTTTGCTCTTTCCCACATTTACCTTCAAATTCTGTCTCTGGCACACAGTTCCAAACCTGTTAACCAGACCCTGCAACTCCCACTCCTTGTCACTCACCAGTACTGTATCGTCAGCAAACAGCAACACAGGAAGCTTCCACTCACTACCCTCCCCCAGGGTTTATTCTAAGGAAAATTTACAACTGCAAAAACTCTGATGCAAGGCCCGAACGACCTAAACCAGTACGTGGTTCCCAAACCCGGGGACGCGCCCACCTGGGGGGAGGGGGCCTGAGATGGATATAAGGGCGGGGGGCGCTAGGCCATCTGCCATATATGGCTATTTTGGAAGAAAGCTATACATAATCAATTACACACACATTTAAGAGTGGACTACTGTACGTAACTCTTTGGTAAGGTTAATCAAAATAAAAATATGTTTTGGTCAGCTATCAGTGACTTCTAGTGTGGTTCCTTCCTAGTTTATGACACCCTATATTACAGCCATGCAAATTCAAACAAAGTACAAATTTACAACCACAAATTTGGTTTTACAACTGCACATTTTGAATTTACAACTGCACAAAAGGGGTACAACTTCACGTTATAATAAACCCTGCCCTCCCCCATCATGGGAACACCAACATCCACTGCTCTTCCCTGTATCTCTTTCATGACTCCATCCATATATACACAACCTTGCTTTAACCCAACATTCAATTCAAAGAACTCACTCTGCTCACTCTCTACCCTGACTGCCACTCTTGCACCCTCATATAAACTCTTCACTGCCCTCAATAACTTCCCAGGCACTCCATATATTCTCAGTACTTTCCATAGACCTTCTCGATCAATTCTGTCATACGCCTTCTCCAAATCCATAAATGCAGCAAACACCTTCTGTCCCTTCTACAGACATTTTTCCACAACACACCTCCAGGAGAAAATTTGGTCCACACACCCTCTTCCCTTCCTAAACCCACCCTGCTCCTCTCCCACCCAATTCTCTGTCCTCTCTGTGTGTAATTCACATGTGCCAGTTGTTCTGTGAGCCTTGGGTTGCATAGTGCTAAGTGAGTTGAGTGTATTTTGTAAGGGATTAATATTTCTGTGTGTTTGTGTGCTTCTGGTTTTACCACTCGATCAGTGCCACATGAACTCATCCCATCTCTCACATAAGTATTTCTGCCTAAACTCCATTTTAATTTATCTCTGTATTCACCAGTACTACTAACACCCACACTTCACTTAAACCGTCCTTTTCTCCTTTGCCCACCCCCCTTATCCCTAACCTGATCCAACTGAGCCTCTAATCTTACCCTCACCTCACCTCAATTAACCCAGTCTACATGTCTTTAGTGCCCCCTTTTCAGCTCTGTACTGCACTATACTATATTTATTATATTTGTCTAGACTTTTGCTTCTGTTTCTGTGAGAGTGGGTCAGTGGGGAGAGGAAAAAAAACAGTAGAGGTACAGAGTATATATATGACGTGTGAACGATGTGGGTATGAAAATAGGTTTAAAAATGAGGGTGAATGGGAATGCCAGACATGCAAGTTGAAGAGTGAAAATGTTGCCCTCACGTTGAAAGCCAGGAATCTAATAGAGGAACCAATGAGTATGAGAGATGAGGTAGGGAGGATGAAAGAGGACATAGAAGACACGGTGAGGGCTGTGCTGTCTAGTAAAGAGGACATAGAAGACACGGTGAGGGCTGTGCTGTCTAGTAAAGAGGACATAGAAGACACGGTGAGGGCTGTGCTGTCTAGTAAGAAAAAGCAAAGAACACCTCACCAGGGGGGGGGGGGGATGACGTTTTATGACATGAAGATAAAGAACAGGGCATAACAAATGAGGGAGATGATGATGTAGTACTGTTGAAGGAAGACACTCATACCATATAAACACAGGAGAGGAAAGAAGAGTGTTGAGAGGAGGATGTTCCCTAGGGTGATAGTAGGGGACAGTATGACAAAGAATATTAGGAGTGTCATTGGCCTAGGCCCTAGAGGGAGAGGGTAGTGGCAACATAAGCCTACTGGGAAGGTGCCGGGCCAGAATAATGGAAACAGCCAAGGAACAGGCAGAGGTAATAAATGAGGGAGTGATGGTTATACAGGGAGGTGGTAACGGACTGGAGAGGGGCAGGATTCAGGACACAGTGAATGAGATAGTAGAGGGAGTAAAGGAAATGAAAAAGAGCAAGAAGAATGTGAGAGTGGCAGTGGTAGGGGTGATGAGGAGGCCAAGTGAAGACAGGTGGTATGAGCAGAGAAGGAACCAAGTAAATAGACAACAGGTACAGAAGGAAATAAATAAAATGAAAATAGAGATGATGAAGGATGATGACGTCGGTGTCAGTTTTATTAACATGGACCCATAACTCACTGTGGACCATTTTGGGAGAGACAGGGTCCACCTAGGTATGGAGGGAAATAGGAGACTGGACAAAAGGGTACTAGAGTGGATCAGGGCATCAGAGCAGCTACAGAGAGTTAGAAAGTCAGCAGACAGACAGAAAGCTAGAGATGATAACTGATGGCACTGTGAGAAAGGAGGAATGAAGAGAATGCGAATAGGGTGTGTGAATGTGCGTGGATGGGGTGTGGGAAAATTGGAAGATATGAGTGATGAATTGTGAGAATGTAATCTGGATATAGTAGGTGTGACAGAGACACAGTTACGTGAGAGAGTGAAGATGAACAGTGATAAGTACAGTATGATTGAACAGGGACGGAGTAAATGGAAGAAGAAGGGTGGAGGTGTGGGATTATTAGTTAGACATGACATAGACGTGGACATAGAGGAAGTGAAAACTGGTGAATGTGAAATGAGTGAGGACATCATGGCTGTATATCTTAATGTAAAGATGGAAGGGAAGTATGAAAGGATCCTATTGATTGTGTGTTATATGACTATACAGGGTCCAGGAGCGAGACAAGATAATGAAAGAAAATACTGGATAATAAGTAGGTTGATTGTGGAAAATAGACAAAGAGAGACTATTGTCATGGGTGATAGGAATGGACATATAGGAATTTTAGGAGAGGAAGTGAATGGAAATGGGGAACTTTTGTTAAATTTCAAGGAAGAGTATGGTGTAGAGAACTTGAATGTGACAATAGGTGAGGGACTTGCAACATGGTCAAGGTTAGGGAGTGAATCTGTGATTGATTATGTGCTAGTGAATGAAAGAGCCAGGAGGAGAGTACAGTATATGTGGATGGATGAAGAGGGAAGGATAGATTTGATGAGTGACCATAACATGATAGTATTAGAATATGAATGTGTGAGAAAGGCAGCCAAGAATGTAGTAAAAGGAGGGCAGAAATGGAGAATACGAGAAGCAAGATGGGATTTGTATAAGTGTGATTTGAGGAGTATGGAATGGACTATGGATGGAGGAGTGGATGAACTGAATGATTCCCTTGTTAGGAAAGTGACAGAGGTGGGTGAGAAAAGGATAGGAAGGGTGAAAAATAGAAATAAAAGAAGTTTGATGAAGAGTTGGTGGAATAAAGATAATGAGAATGTGAGGAAGAAGAGGAAAGAGAGTAATAGGAAATGTAGAAGACTGAGGAAAAATGTAGGTAATAGGGGAGTATGTACTGAGTATTTTGTTATATGCAGATGATGTGGTGTTTCTGAGTGACACAGGTGAGAGACTGTTGTAGCGGGCTGCTACATTAGTCTCCTGGTGAGGTTTGGAAGGAGACTAAGAGATTGTGGGTTTTTAATCTGTTTATTCATACAGGTTACAAATGGTATATAAGATTTTAGAGTGAACCTGAAATACATGAATAAAAGGATTCCTGCCTGCTACACTATTAGAACCCATCAGGCGAGAGGGCTGATGCTTGTGGCCGGTAGCTGATTCTAGCCGCCACAATACTCCCCCCTCAGCGAAAAATTCTTGGTCTGTGTCAGAGGGGGCGACCTACAGGCGGTGGGTCGTCGTCTTGTAGATAGGTCGAGCCGTGATGTAGGGCCGTGTGTGGCAGTAGTGGTACGGGCGTTAGCTACCCTCGGCGTACGCACTAGAGCGATGCAGGAATATATGCTGGTAGTGCATAGATTATGATGGACGAAGGGCTCCCAGATGCACCAGAGAGGAATGGATGAGACGCATGAGTGAGAAGAGCACACTAGATTGGTACTCCTCTACGGACATATCATGGAGTGAAGTGTTCTATGATGGTAGCTGCTGGGGAAGTGAACTGATGTTTAAGGCAAGAACAAAGTCACTGGAAGAGAATGACAGAATATATGGATGAAGTAATGAAGGCAGTAAGTTGTGTAGGGAAGATGAGACAGTAGAACATGTGTTGATGGTATGTGATAAGTAGGAACGAGAGAGAGCTACCATGCTGAATGTGGTAATAAGTGAACTAGGAGAGAAAATGGAGGGAGATGTGATAAGTAGACACGAGAGAGAGCTTCCATGCTAAATGTGGTAATAAGTGAACTATATAGGAGAGAGAAAATGGAGGGAGATGGTGGAAGTGACAGTGACAGCCAAAGTGCTGCTAGGTCTGAGTGAATGAGAGCTGTACAATCCAGTGATAATAAAGAGTATGAAAGAAGTTCTATAAAGGGTATGTATGGTTGAAGAGAAAATGAGTATATAGGGACGTGCAGGTTGTATAAGATAGAGAGAGTGAAAGTATAATGTGTATATATGTGAGTATATAGGGACGTGCAGGCTGTATAAGATAGAGAGAGTGAAAGTATAATGTGTATATATGTGAGTATATAGGGACGTGCAGGTTGTATAAGATAGAGAGAGTGAAAGTATAATGTGTATTATGTGAGTATATAGGGACGTGCAGGTTGTATAAGATAGAGAGAGTGAAAGTATATTGTGTATATAATTATGTATTCTTTGGTACTGTTTTGGTTTGGTTTTCTCCTTAGAGGAAGACAGTGAGAGAGTACCATTGTAAAGGTGACACTCAGTCATCATCATCACTGGCAACACTGACGCCTCAGTTTTGTTTACCTCTGTGAAGCTCAACGCCTGGCAGAGGAATATTTTAGTATTTATTTGCATTTTAAGGGCATTTAAGGATATTTTAAGGGCTCAAGATTATATTAAGAGTTAGTTAAGGGAATACAGTTAATGGTGAAGGGACATAAATAAGGGTAAGTTGGTGAAATAAGGGAATTTTGAAGGGTTTAAATAAGGGTGGATAATAATGGCTGTGTTAAAATGTTACCATAAATATTAGAATGACTTTGTTTTATTATTTTTAAGGGTTCACTGTTATTTTAAGGGTATATAAATAAGGACAAATTGGAGAAATAAGGGGATTTTTATTGATAAAGGATTTAATTAACAAGAAATATATTAATTAACGTTAAATTTATTTATTTCGGAAGTGGGATTACAGAAGAAGGATTTACATACGAAGATTTACATCAAGGGATTTACAAGAGGATTACAATGACTACACCAAGGTATTTATGAAGAAGAATTATTATAGGTAAATTTACAGAAAACCTGGGTTCACTATATTGTATATATTAGTATCATTACCCACTATTTTGGACTATTCTAAGACACTTTTCATCTATGGTGTTTCTCTTGGAAATGCCTCGTTTTCGAGATATGCCCCGTTTACAAACATGATTTGGAAACTAGTCTTACCTGACCTGACCTAACCTAACCTAGACCACAGCAGACTACCGGGACCTAACCTGGGCAAACTACCGGACCTAACCTGGGCAAACTACCGGACCTAACCTGGGCAAACTACCGGACCTAACCTGGGCAAACTACCGGGACCTAACCTGGACAGACTACCGGGACCTAACCTGGGCAAACTACTGGGTATAACCAGTGTAAACTATCATAAAATGACCTGGGCAAATTTCCAGGACCTAGCCTAATGTGGTGATACTGCTCAAGCCTAGCCGAAAACCCAGTTATTCTGTAATAATACATTATGATCTATCTATCTATCTATAGCTCTGACGCCTCGCTCCCTCTGGGAACTCCCCCCAAGGGTGTGGCCACGGCAGAAAAGTCTCCAGTCTTTCCTGTTCCAACACTCCCTCCTTACTTGGTCCAGCCCTACTCTGTCCCTCACATTACTTTCCTTTACATACTCTTCCACTCTGTTCCAACACTCTCTCCTTACTCCCTACTCCCTCTCATGTTACTCTCCTTTACATACTCTTCCACTCTGTTCTGCCATCTAACTGGTGGTCTGCCTCTCACACCACAGCCCACAAGTTCACTGCCATACACCTTATTTACAAACTCCTCACCTTGCATTCTCTCTACATGTCCAAACCACCTCAATGTATTATATTTCACATTATTATTATTACTACCATTTTTATTATTATTATAACTACTATTATTATTACTACTTCAACTACTTTTATGATTATTATTATCGGTAAATATTGAAAGAATTATTGTTATTGTGTATGGTGTTTTTACCTTTATTACCCATTTATTTACACCATTCTAAGACTTTTTTCATTTAAGTGATGAGTTCATTTTTAACATCCATTTTATTGTGCAAATTTAATGTTTTATTCATACATAAATAACCTAACCTATCCTAACTTAATCTAATCTAACCTAACCCAATCCAATCTAACCTAATCTTAACCATTGCAGACTACCAGGACCCAACCTGAGCAGACTATTGGAAGTTTTACAAGGTAAGTAAGACCTAAATCAAAGTTATTATTATTATTATTATTATAATACCTAAATTTAGGAAAAAAATTACGTGTCAATAATGGTGCAATTTTTATTATTATTATTATTATTATTATTATTATTATTATTATTATTATTAATATGAAAATTATTATTATTATTTTTGGGAAGGAAACCCTCTTTAATACAAGTTTTGTTGAAGATAACTGCGAGCTATGCTCTGTTTATTTTGTAGCAAGTCTTTTCAAGTTTGCGAATTGTTTTCTTAGTATTGCTGGGGAGATGGAAAAGCAAATTACCAAGTGAGTTTATTGGACTGACGTTTGTGTGTGTGTGTGTGTGTGTGTGTGTGTGTGTATGTAGCAAATTACCAAGTGAGTTTATTGGCCTGACGTTTCGGCTTTCTCTCAAAGCCATTCTCAAAGGAATGAGTGTCTTACAGAAACCAGGTATATTTATAGTCCCTATATGGAGGTACAGCTATGCGTACTGCGCCCTGATTGGCTATTAGCAGTCGCACTTGATCCTGTGTCAAAATAATGGTAATAACAAATAGTAATAATGACAATATGTATGATAATAACAATAATAATAATAATCTATGATAATGACATGTATATAATAATAATAATAAACTCACTTGGTAATTTGCTAACGTCAGGCCATTAAACTCACTTGGTAATTTGCTTTTCCATCTCCCCAGCAATACTAAGAAAACAATTCGCAAACTTGAAAAGATTTGCTACAAAATAAACAGCGCAGAGCTCGCAGTTATCTTCAACAAAACTATTATTATTATTATAATTATTATTGTTATTGTTATTATTATTATTATTATAATTATTATTATTATAATTATTATTATTATTGTTATTATTATTATTATTATTATTATTATTATTATTATTATTTTGACACGGTTAGTTGTCAGTAGTTTGCCCAGGTTAGGTTCTGGTAGTTTACAGCAGTTTAGGTTAGGTCAGGTCAGGTCAGGTCATGTAAGGTCTTGCTAATTTCAAAATGCTATATTTTAATATGACCTAACTTGGATGTGTATGAGAGGGAGAGAGAGTGTACGTGTTTGTGTGTTAGAGAGAGAGAGAGAGAGAGAGGGTGTGTGTGTGTGTGTTAGAGAGAGAGAGAGAGAGAGAGAGAGAGAGAGAGAGAGTGTGTGTGTGTGTGTGTTAGAGAGAGAGAGAGGGTGTGTGTGTGTGTGTAATGTCAATATTAATTTCATATTATTTACAAAGATAAGTGTTTGAGAATGTTATGAATTTGTGAATAAAGAAGATAAAAACATTGTATTAATAAATGCCAATAGAATATAGAATTAACAGGGTTTTTTTATTACTCGTATTTCATAATGGTTTTCATTATCCATATATATTTTATTTTAATTAAAAATTTGAGTAAATTTTCTGTGCTACACATGTGAAATTTTCAGGCAAAATATATATAGATTTTACAAGATTTTTTCAAGTGATTAGTTCATTTTTAGCTTCCATTTATTGTGTAAATATCCTGTTTTAGCTCAACCCAATCTAACCTACCCCAACCCAACCCAATGTAATCTAAACTAACCCAATCCAATCTAACCTACCCCAACCCAACCCAATGTAATCTAACCTAACCCAATCCAATCTAACCTAATCTTAACCATTGCAGACTACCAGGACCTAACCTGAGCAGACTACCAGGACCTAACCTGAGCAGACTATTGGAAGTTTTACAAGGTAAGTAAGACCTTTATCCAGATGTGGTTCCAATAACTTTTTTACAACAGACCCTGAATATCCAAGTTCTTTGTCAACCTCAATATCATTACCAGTACCAGTATAAACAATATCAGTACCAGTACCAGTATAAACAATAAAATCCAAAATATAACCAGTACCAGTATAAACAATAAAATACAAAATATAACCAGTACCAGTATAAACAATAAAATCCAAAATATAACCAGTACCAGTATAAACAATAAAATCCAAAATATAACCAGTACCAGTATAAACAATAAAATACAAAATATAACCAGTGCCAGTATAAACAATAAAATACAAAATATAACCAGTCTCTACATCACACAAAATGAAGAATTTTATACCAAATCTGTTTCGTTTCTGGGGAATGTATTGTTTGAAAGCCAACCTGCCTCTCCATAGAAGTAAGGATTCATCAACACATAAGTTCTGAAATGGTTTCAAACTGGAGGTGAATTGATCTCTCAGGTAATCCACAACCCATTTAATTTAATGTAATTTGTCTCCAGGTATATATTTTTTATTTCTCAGGTAATCCACAACCCATTTAATTTTATGTAATTTGTCTCCAGGTATATATTTTTTATTGTCAGTGAAGTGTATATGTCTTAACAATGCAAAAAATCTGTCTGCAAATGCTGGTGTTGCAATTGTTTTTTTACATGAGCCATGGACATTACCACACACAAAAACATATACATTTCATTTTTACATGAGCCATGGACATTACCACACACAAAAACATATACATTTCTTTTTTATATGAGCCATGGACATTACCACACACAAAAACATATACATTTCTTTTTTACATGAGCCATGGACATTACCACACACAAAAACATACACATTTCTTTTCGGTGTGTTGGTTTCCATTTATGCATTTTGCTATGTGGTGGAAAATTTTTCAGTTGATTATTAGATGATCATGATAATTATTGGTCTCCATTTATTACAATTCTGTCAATAAATTCATATGAGAAAAATTCTAGAAAATAATCTAATTCACTTGATTCTTCAGATATATTAAATGTCTCACTAATTCCAACATCTTCTTGAAAATAATCTAATTCACTTGATTCTTCAGATATATTAAATGTCTCACTAAAAAAAAAAAAAAAAAAAAAAAAAAAAAAAAAAAAAATCCCACATTTTCTTTGTTCTTGTATGTGTGTTGCTGCCTGTATTTCTGTCAGTCTGCCTGTGTGTTTTAGTCTGTACAGCTCTGATATTTATCAACCTATCCCTGCTATCTAAGGGCATACTAAAATATATAGCCATCTTTCTATTTATCTCCAAATATGGCATACAATATATTATACTGAGCACATAATTATCTCCACTATCCACAGTCCTTGTTGCTTATCAATGCACTATCAGACATCTTCACTATCTCCTTTCTACTATAGTGTACTTCTTTATTATCTACACTTACTCTCTCCTTTCTACTGTACTGTACTACTTTATTATCTACACTTACTCTCTCCTTTCTACTGTACTGTACTTCTTTATTATCTACACTTACTCTCTCCTTTCTACTGTACTGTACTTCTTTATTATCTACACTTACTCTCTCCTTTCTACTGTACTGTACTTCTTTATTATCTACACTTACTCTCTCCTTTCTACTGTACTGTACTTCTTTATTATCTACACTTACTCTCTCCTTTCTACTGTACTGTACTTCTTTATTATCTACACTTACTCTCTCCTTTCTACTGTACTGTACTTCTTTATTATCTACACTTCTTCCCCTAAATTCACATCTCTACTTCCATATAGGCTATATATTATGAAAGCTAGACCACAATACCACCATACAAACATTTTCATTGACTTCCACAATTCTTCATTACAAAACAAAATGAAACCTTCACTGCCTTCTTCTATACTGCTTTACTACTAAGCAGACATCTATACAGCCAAACACACATCTTCAATACAAAACACATATTCATTGCATACCAAACACATCTGTACCTTCTACACATTTTCCATACATATGTACCTTTTACACATTTTCCATACATATGTACCTTCTACACATTTTCCATACATATGTACCTTCTACACATTTTCCATACATATGTACCTTCTACACATTTTCCATACATATGTACCTTCTACACATTTTCCATACATATGTACCTTCTACACATTTTCCATACATATGTACCTTCTACACATTTTCCATACATATGTACCTTCTACACATTTTCCATACATATTCACTACTTTTCTTCATATCTTCACATACTTTATTACAGTGACACACACACACCTCCATTATCTTTCAACACATCCTCACATAACTACTCACCCTACATCTTCACTCCCCCACATATGCTATGCAGTATGTACACAAAACAATACTGTACTGAACTACACATCATAATTACTCTTCACCATAAAGTGGTTTTTTATTTATTTGTTTCGTGCTAACCCTAAGTGAAAAATAATTATTACACCAAATCACTACTTCCACATTAATTTGGATGGTATATTGGTCACAATGTTTGCATTATCATACCACAAGTCAATAATTTGCAGGGTTATGCTTCTGCGAAAAAAAAATGTATCAGTATGAGATAATAAGAATGTATAATTATTGTGTGGTGACCAAAGCACTCACCACTGCCCCATTTAGGTACTGGCATGGCTATGTCATATTTAGGTACTGGCATGGGTATGTCATATTTAGGTACTGGCATGGCTATGTCATATTTAGGTACTGGCATGGCTATGTCAGGACTAAGCAGGCTGTTGGAGGTGTCAAGTCGTCTTATTTCCACATGTAAATATTCAGTTTTTATTATCTCTCTACATTTCTGAACTGTGTGTATAAAATGGAGGAGCAGTAATTTCAATCAATCATTCGATCTAGTCTACTGTACCTTCAAGTGATATACTGTATATGGTAACAAGGTGTACCATTCTCTTGCAGTACACATAAATGCAAAGAAAAGAAGGTAGAAGCATATAAAAAAAAAAAAAAAAAATATCAAGAGGAAGAATACGTGGTCTTAAAATAAAAATTAGGTCTGTAAAGCTATATAGTACACCTTCCAGTCATAGGTTACCCATTAGTAGCCTATATTGATCTATATCAATCCAATAAAGGCTTGATATATTATTGCATAGTAGTGAAAGATAAATTTATATTCATATTCCGTACAAATTGTATATCCTTCAAGTCTGGTAATAATTATATACAACAATTATAATGGTCAGTCCGTTAGTCTGCTAAGGATGATAAAGTTATGGCACGTGAGGTTATGTCTCGGTAGTCTGCCCCAGTTATGTCCCGGTAGTCTGCCCCAATTAGGTCCCAGTACTCTACCCCAATTAGGTCCCAGTTGTCTGCCCTGGTTAGGTTTGGTTAATTTTTTAAACTTGGCTCGGATTTCCAAAATCTTGACATATATCCCTCATGACAATTGCAGAAGCTGAAACTTGGCTCGGATTTTCATTTTTTTTACCTTTATACAGGTTAACAAACTACAGTACTATAAAGCCAAAATAATTTAAGTGTTTCCCCGCACCCAAAACCCCGGATTCCCAGTGTTCTCCCCCAAGATTGAAGGGATTAGGGAATATATATAAACCAACTGATCAATATTAGGGTCACTAATGAATAGAACCAATAAAAAAGGCAGGAAAAAATACTAAAAAAAAACCGGTAGAACTCTTATGCAGAAATACCGTCAGGCTAATATCAAAATGCCCCATTTGAATATGAGGAATATTTTTACAAGTTGCCACAACTCGATTTAAAAAATGTTACTATTACCAGTGTTTATATTTTACTATTACAAACCACTTTTCTATATACCATTTCTTCTGCAAATGCTGCATAATAGTAGTTACCTCTTATAGTTAGGTCCCTGTAGTCTGCCCAAGTTAGGTCCCAGTAGTGTGTCCCAGTCCAGATTAGGTTAGGTTAGGTCCTGGTAGTGTGTCCCAGTCCAGATTAGGTTAGGTCCCGAAAGTGTGTCCCAGTCCAGATTTGGTTAGGTTAGGTCCCGGTAGTGTGTCCCAGTCCAGATTAGGTTAGGTCAGGTCAGGTGAGGTCTGACTAATTTTTACTGTATATTTTTTCTTGCTTAGGTCCCGGTAGTCTGCCCAGGTTAGGTCCCGGTAGTCTGCCCTGGTTAGGTCCCGGTAGTCTGCCCAGGTTAGGTCCCGGTAGTCTGCCCAGGTTAGTTCCCGGTAGTCACACTAAATCCTTCTAGGAAATATATTTTTTTCTAGTGAAATCCTGTTGTGGCAACTTGTAAAAATTTACCAAATATGACCTATCTTGGAAACGGGGCATTTGCGGAGGAAATGCCATAAGAAAATAATCTTAGAATGGTTTAAATAAATGGATAATGAAGGTAGAAAACCCTTATGCAATAACGGCAATTTTTTCAATATTTACCGCATTAAATTTTAGTGTATGAACTTATGAAGATTATACAAAGATGTAACTTGTTTTGTACTCCTATGACCTACAGTATATTTTCTCTTGTGATATTGGTGATAGACACTGTACAGTAATGCTATAGGCCTACATACTCCAGCACCAAGTAGGCCTACTGTGGGAATATCTTGTATATTGGCTGTAGCTCCATCATAATCCTCACAAAATATGTAAATTTAGATGTTACCAGTGTATATTTCATTACATAACACACTAAGTGAAGTGAAAAATAAATGAAATCATTACATAACACACTAAGTGAAGTGAAAAATAAATGAAATCATTACATAACACACTAAGTGGAGTGAAAAATAAATGAAATCATTACATAACACACTAAGTGAAGTGAAAAATAAATGAAATCATTACATAACACACTAAGTGGAGTGAAAAATAAATGAAATCATTACATAACACACTAAGTGAAGTGAAAAATAAATGAAATAACTGTCAAGTGTCGTTAGATTCCTGACTCAAAATGACACTGATCCCACAATATAATAAATGTTTGTTGACGGGAATGAGATGTAGGAGTTAGAGAGAGAGATTGTGTGTATGTGTGTGTGTGTGTGTACCACTTATCAACTCACAGGGGGTTTAAATTGTATGTATGTATGTATATGTGTATGTATGTATGTATGTATGTATATATGTATATATGTATATGTATGTATTTTTTATTTATTTCCTTCCTTCCTTTTTTCTTTCTCTCTCTCTCAGTATACATACAAATACACACATACTGTATACATACATACATACATATACATACATACACATACATACATATACATACATATATATATGACAATGAGAAATTATGTAATGTGACGAGCAATACAGCGACTTGTCTTCCTCACTTACATGATACATCACTAGTTTAGGTTATTGTAATAATTACTATACCACAACGTACACTTCTAAGCCTAACAAATGAAACTAAAGCTACAAACATAATAATAGAGAAGCTACTAATTAATTCTGTCCCTCTCTCTCTCTCTCTCTCTCTCTCTCTCTCTCTCTCTCTCTCTCTCTCTCTCTCTCTCTCTCTGTGTGTGTGTGTGTGTGTGTGTGTGTTACCCTGATTGTGAGAATTAGTTTATTTCCTATCATAACAAACCTGTAATAACTCTTACCATCCATACTCTCTTCAGTTATTTCAGAGGGTAAATTTACAGTAAACCTGGGTTCAGTAAAACGTTTATATTAGTATGATTTACCACTAATTAGGACCATTCTAAGACTATTTTCTTCAATGGTGTTTCTCTCGGATATGCCCAGTTTTCATACCCCATACAAACTTGGGGGAGTCCTCTATAGAGTCCCTGTCACCATCAATATCCAAAAAATCCATTAAAACGTCATCCAAAGAACCAGACAATCCTGACAACGGTATCTCCCCCTGACTCATGATGACCCAGTGTTGCCAGGTCTGCTGGACGAAATTTCCCTCACTTCAACATCAGAATTTCCCTTTTTACCTCAATTATTCCCTGTTTACTCTTGAGCATTGATGGTCTTTTAGGTATTACATCTGTAGAAATTTCCCTGTTTACTCATCAATGAACTGTAAATTATTTCCCTGTGTAGACTTCGAAATTCCCTAAAACAGAGAAATTTCCCTGCACCTGGCAACACTGTTTTTGTTTATCATTCCTCGGCGACTCGGGCAGAGGCCGCAGTTATCGTACCGCAATATAGTAGATGTTTATTATTTATAAATCATAGATTGTTCCTATCTATCCCAGACTTACAAGACTAATGATAAAAGTATAATTAGTAAATAAACCAATATCTGGAAGACTGTAGTAGAGCTCTGTGCCTGTGTTTCTATAGGGTATCTATCCCAGACTTACAAGACTAATGATAAAAGTATAATTAGTAAATAAACCATTATCTGGAAGACTGTAGTAGAGCTCTGTGTGTGTGTTTCAGAATGAGAAGTAAATAATACCTTGGACACAACAGTTGTGTCTAACCTAACACATGTAAACACAGTTTGGACACAAACCTTGTGTCCTACCTAATGAATGGGTTAATTAAGGCCTTTATTTTATTT
The DNA here is from genome assembly GCA_034508575.1 of Petrolisthes manimaculis. NCBI lineage: Eukaryota > Metazoa > Arthropoda > Malacostraca > Decapoda > Porcellanidae > Petrolisthes > Petrolisthes manimaculis. The sequence continues at coordinate 51,185 of JAWZYT010003717.1, read as the reverse complement.
TGTTTTATTTTATTTATTTATTTATTTTTATGTTATTTTATTTCTTTATTATTACTTTAAATTTAATTATTTTATATCTTTTTTTTTTTTTTTTTTTTTTTTTTTTTTTTTTTTTCATATTATTTTATTTAGGCATTTATTATTTAATATTATTTTAAATTTATTTTTTTGCATATTATTTTATTTATGCATTTATTATTTATTATTATTCCTACTCCCTCACCTCACCTCACCTCACCTCACCTCACCTCCTCTGACCCTGGAGTCTGACCTATTCTACCTCCCTGGTGTGACCCTCAACCCGACCCACGTGTTGACCTGACCTGACCCCTCGTCCTCCACTCCCTCGTCCTCCACTCCCTCGTCCTCCACTCCCTCATCCTCCACTCCCTTGTCTATACAATCCCTCCTGGGAGCGTCTTTTTACTTGCATTCTTTCATGCTAATCTCTACTTTATATTATTTCTTCCAGGTTTTATTTTATCATTATAAAAAAATAAAAAAATGGTATGTTATTTCTTCCAGGTTTTATTTTAACAGTATATATATATATATATATATATATATATATATATATATATATATATATATATATATATATATATATATATATATATATATATATATATATATATATATATATATATATATATATATATATATATATATATATATATATATATATATATATATATATATAAATAATATGTTATTTCTTTCAGGTTTTATATTAACATTATAAAAAAATAAAAAAATGGTATGTTATTTCTTCCAGGTTTTATATTAACATTATAAAAAATAACTAAAAAAATATTATTTTTTTCTTTTGTGTCTTCCTATTTAACTACACACACAGTCATGTATTTATTATCGTTAAGGGGATAATAAATACATGACTGTGTGTGTAGTTAAATAGGAAGACACAAAAGAAAAATATACTATTTTTTTAGTTATTTTTTATACTGTTAAAATAAAACCTGGAAGAAATAACATACCATTTTTTTTTTTTTCTTTTGGAGATAATGATTCCTCCAAACTCTTCCCAGCAACAGAACACCATTATTTGTGTTCATCTGATCCTGTTTCCTGGCATACTTTGGAGGAATCAAGGCACTCCAATGTACCAAAAGTATACTCTCTCCTTATCCCACGATAATCCCACGAAAAAATGTCACACTAAAACCCCATGACAGTTTCTTAAGGTGTACACAAATCACTATATAGTCTTAATTATGGGGAGAGTATACTTTTGGTACATTACAGTGCCTTGATTCCTCCAAAGTAGGCCAGAAAACACACCCATATAAAGAAATATAATGGTATCCTATTGCCTGGAATAATTTGGAGGAATCATAATCTCCAAAAATATCAGAACTATACCCTCCCCTTAAGGGGGAAGTATGTTTTGTGCTGGTAAATCTGGAGCAACTAAATCCTCCAATCTGGTACCATAACAGCTGCAGTATTTGGGAATTACCCTCACTTCCCTCTCTCTGTGGCTGGGTACCAGTTCGGAAGTCGTGACGTGTGTGTGTGTGAGCAGCAGTTGACCTGGGCCACGATAACGGGCTTGATTAAGCCTATGTCCAGTGTCGGATCATATATAAAAAAAAAAAAAAAAAAAATCTATTCCAAGCAACAAAACACCATTATTCTTGCTCTTCTGGTCCTGTTTCCTCGCATACTTTAGAGGAATCGAGAAGCTCCAATGTAACACAAGTGAAACATGGCCATACATCTCACTTGAAGCTCCTTTCTCGTTTTAACTCTTAACCCTTAACGTCCGGACCGCGGTCATAGACGGACCCAGGAAGCCTCCGGGTGGTGTCGTACACCCGTGCCATGTGGTGACCGGGCGAGATGAAGCACCGCTATTGCCAATGTCGGCATTTGCGAGCCCAATTTGGCGGTTTTTTTTTCACTTGGCTATACTTCACCACCATCCCTACAAATCACCATCGTCAGTCAGTGTGTTACTGACTGTAAACATGGATGGATGTGGATTAGATTTCTCGTGCGTGTCCGATTCTGTGGTGCACCATGCTTACTTACAACACTGACTGCCACCCGCGCGGGCCACGTTCAGTTGTCGTCACAGCCACGCCACCTAAGCGAACACGGCCGCGCTCACACGAAAAAGTACCCTTCATTCCTCACTTACTTTCTCGGCAACGGAGAGTCGTAGAGAGCTGGGGTTGGTTTTATTGGAAAGAGGAAGAGTTGATGGTGCTAACAAGACCAAATTTAAGTTGTTCAGTATCGTAGTTTAGACGTACAGAGTAAGTGGAATAGAGCGATTTTGGAAAAATCGGCCAAAAGCGCCCGGCCACACAGTAGGGAAAGTAAGACTAGCCCCGGACTGACAAAATGGCTATCCATAGGTATCCCGTCGCGGAGGGGTTAAGAAACTCTAGATCACCTTGACATAAAGATAATGACGCACTTGTGAGGCAACCGTGTGTGTATGGGTTGTTGATATTGCCACAACAACATACCATCAGCACTGAGGTATACATTATATTATAGTCTGTTTCCTTCCCTCATCACCCCAGTAAACACCACCAGTCTCTTCACTAGGACAACACAGCTGACTTACAAAATGCTGAGGTCTGGGTGGAATTCATAGGCCTGTGAGGTCTGGGTGTAATTCATAGGCCTGTGAGGTCTGGGTGTAATTCATAGGCCTGTGAGGTCTGGGTGTAATTCATAGGCCTGTGAGGTCTGGGTGTAATTCGTAGGCCTGTGAGGTCTGGGTGTAATTCGTAGGCCTGTGAGGTCTGGGTGTAATTCGTAGGCCTGTGAGGAAATACGTCAAGGATTGATGGGGTTGCGGCTTGCTATTTTTTATTAAATGTCTGCTGCTTATTTTGAAAATGGTCTTATGTTTCTTTATACGTATGTTGTTGTTGCTTGAAGGAGTTTTACACTGTTTTTACTCTTGTATATTCTTCCTAACCAATCCTCTACTCCTCACCAAACAAACCCCTTGCCATTCCAATTCTAAAACTCACATGCTAAACCTTCGCCACTCCTTTCCTTCCTTATGCTAAACCTTCGCCACTCCTTTCCTTCCTTATGCTAAACCTTCGCCACTCCTTTCCTTCCTTATGCTAAACCTTCGCCACTCCTTTCCTTTCTTATGCTAAACCTTCGCCACTCCTTTCCTTCCTTATGCTAAACCTTCGCCACTCCTTTCCTTCCTTATGCTAAACCTTCGCCACTCCTTTCCTTCCTTATGCTAAACCTTCGCCACCCCTTTCCTTCCTTATGCTAAACCTTCGCCACTCCTTTCCTTCCTTATGCTAAACCTTCGCCACTCCTTTCCTTCCTTATGCTAAACCTTCGCCACTCCGTTCCTTCCTTTGCCCATCCTCAACCCAGAGTGACAGGTGGGGCCAGGAGGGGGTCGAGTATAGGGTCAGGTGATTGGGACAGGTATAGGATGGGAGGAGAGAGGGACGGACAGGTACACACGCACGCACACACGCACGCTCTCACACGCACGCACAGGCACACACACACACACACCCTCGCACGCACACTCACGCTCTTACACACTCACACTTCATTATTATTATTATTATTACACACACACACACACTCTCTCTCTCTCTCTCTCTCTTTCACACACACACACACACACAATTTCGCGTCAAAATTGGACTTTGAAGGAATCAAGATGCTGAACTGTCCAGAACACTTGCTTATACACCAAACTAATGTTAATTAATAATATCATTACAGGTGTTTGGTGAAGGTGTGGTGACAAGTGGTGATGATTCCTCAGCTGTAGACTACGAGAAGAAGTCACTACTACTGCTGCTGCTGCTGCTGTTGTGTGTCAGTGAATAATGTGATGTTTACCTGTTGTACACTGCATGGGACGTGGTGTTGGTGTGAGGACTGTACACTCGTCATACATAATTTCTGACCAGAGTGTGAGGAGCAGAAAGCTTCGAATCGCCTGGTATTGTTCATTTCCCCACCCAGTACACACATATAGAGGCTGAGTACGAATGCAGGGTATGTGTGTGTGTGTGTGTGTGTGTGTGTGTGTGTGTGTGTGTGTGTGTTGCCTGCCGTTCGTCTCTGGTCAGGGATTACGTATAACGAGTGTACTCTACAGTTGCCAAAAAAGGTATTGCGACAAATCTTGATAGAACTTTAACCCTAGTAATATCCACAACTATTTGTAGGGACTATAAACATGTATAACAGAAGGAAATATACATATCCTTCTGTAATTTATACTTATAATCCCTACAAACAACTATGGACATTAATATTATTTAATGTTGTATCACTAGTTGTCGCAATACCTTTTTTGGCAACTGTACATCACCCCAGTCTACAAATATGTAACACTAACCATCAGCTTCACAAGGTTAGTTGAAGTTACTATTGGTCACAAGAACTGATACAGCCACAATAAATAACTCAGTATCATATCAAACTATAATCCTACAACAACAACACCTTACGTCAACTCAACCCCCTCAATTATTATTATTATGAGGTGCTGCAAAATCATACACGTGTTGTTCTTTATTACCAAGATATTTACTATGATGGAAGGAAAGTGTCGGTGGATATTTGATTGTGGCTGTACTGTACCGATTGGATGTGTGTGTAAGAGAGATTTCATTTGTGTATGTATGTGTGAGTGACTGTGTGTGTGTGTGTAAGAGAGAGATAGAGAGACTCTTTGTGTGTGTGTGTGTGAAAGAGAAAGAGAGAGATTAATTTTGTGTGTGAGAGATTAATTTGTGTGTATGTGAGAGAGAGAGACTGTGTATGTATGAAATAAATAAATAAATAAAGATATACAAATGGATTTGTGTTTGTTATCCCTCCTTTCCTTATATTTCATCTCTCTCTCTCTCTCTCTCTCTCTCTCTCTCTCTCTCTCTCTCTCTCTCTCTCTCTCTCTCTCTCTCTCTCCTTCCTTCGTGCTTGCTGTCCTATAATAATAATAATAATAAATAAATAAATATATAATAATGTGTTTCAATTTCCTTAGTAAAAATATAATTATAAAAATATTTATTATTTATCCCATGAAATAAATGGGTTTAATATTAGTCAATAATTAATTAAGGTGTAAAGAAATATACAATAATAAATAATTCTGGTGTTAAAAAGATTATCATAAAAATATCAAAGTAAAAAAACGAAAAAATAAATGAGTGTTTTAAAATGATACCGTTTTCTCTGATTAAGAAACCTTTGTAAATTGGTGGCAATATTGGAGCAACTTGATTCCTCCAAACTATGCCAGGCAACAGGGTAGATACCATTATATTTATTAATTAATCCTGTTTCCTGACATACTATGGAGGAATCATTGTACTACAAAGTACTACAAGGGACCTCAGATCTCTCTAGGGTAATTTTGTAGCAAACTGATTCCTCCAAACTGTATTATTCCTGCACTAAGTTGTGTTGTCTGAGATACCTTGGAGGACTCAAGGTGCTCCAATGTACCAATTAGTCACGGTTGGCAATTTAAAATGTGGAATATTCGCTAATTTCGTTAATTAATTACGTAATAAAAGAAATTATTATATCCAAATGAAGGGAAAACTATGAGGATTTCAATGATATAATTACTAATTCAAAATAATTAATAATAAATTAATTATGAACCCAAACGTGAACTATATTCTCCACCAAATCATGACGTCAATATATGATAAAGAAGGGGAGGGGTAGGGGTGTGGGGTGGGTGGTGTGTTGTTGGGGGGGGTAGGGACATGGGTGTGAGGGAGGGGGTATGGGTAGGGGGGTTCGAGGGTAGGGGGGAGGGCAAGTCAACTCAGTAATCCCGTTTATGGACTGCCATTGGAAAGAAAAATTCTGAGCCAATTCATTCAATCTCTTTCACTCTCTCTCTATTTACCCTTCATTCCCCTCTCCTTTACCTCTCTCTATCTCTCTATCTCTCTCTATCCCTATTTCCTCCCTCACACCCCACAATCCTCCCCTATCCCCAGACAGAAATGGAGGGAGAGAGAGAGAGAAAGAGATAGAGAGATTGATTGGTTGATTGATATTAGACACATCAACATCGAGGTCATATAGCGCCAGTAAAAGGTGATAGAGAGGTGAGACAGCAAGCAGGAAGGAAATAGAAAGAAAAGGGGCACAGTTGAAGAACTGAAAGCTAGTGGCTGGGGCCGAAGGGGCGTCCAAACCCTATAAGTATTGCCCACATTACTACAGGCAATAACCCACCTACGGGGGAGATAGAGAGAAATAATGGGTAGGGTAGAGAGAGAGAGAGAGAGAGAGAGAGGTAAAGGTGAGGGTTGGGGATGAAGGAGAGAGAATATTGGCTCATAATTTTTCTTTCCAATGGCAGTCCATAAATGGGGTTACTGAGTTGACTTGCCCTCCCCCCTACCTTCAAACCCCCCTACCCATACCCCCTCCCTCACACCCATGTCCCTACCCCCCCTAACACCACACCACCCACCCTACACCCCTACCCCCCCTTGTTTATCATATAATGACGTCATGATTTGGTGGAGAATATAGTTCACGTTTTGGTTCATAATTAATTAAATATTAATTATTTTGAATTCATTAGTATATAATTAAATTCCCCATAATTTTCCCAACATTTTGATATAATAATTTCTTTGATTACATAATTAATTTACTAAATTAGCGAATATTTTCTATTTACAATTTCCAATCTTGACTAATCGGTACATTGGAGCACTTTGAGTCCTCCAAGGTATCTCAGGCAACACAACTTAATGCAGGAATAATACAGTTTGGAGGAATCAGTTTGCTCCACAATTACTCTATGGAAATCTGGGTTTCTTTATAGTATTTTTATTCCTCCAAAGTATGTCAGGAAAGAGAATTAATTAATAAATATAATGATATTAATCCTGTTGTATGGAATAGTTTGGAGGAATCAAATTGGTCCAGTATTACCACAACCAAACCCACAGCTTCGAATGAATCAACTTGGTGAACCATTGTATAGGGGGTGTAGGGAGGGGGGGAGTGTTATTAGGGGAGTATGGGAGGGGGAGTAGTGGTGGTGTAGGGAGGGGGGGAGTATGGGAGGGGGTGTAGGGGTGGTAGCTTCGAATGAGTGAATCAGCTTCGATGCTGATTTACTCATTCAAGGCTACCACCCCTACACCCCCCCATACCACCCAACCCAAACCTCTCCCTACACCCCCACCCCCCATACCCCTCTAATACACCCCACCTTCCCTACACCCCTTCTAAAATGGTTCACCAAGTTGATTCATTCGAAGTTAATACATTCGAAGCTGTGGGTTTGGTTGTGGTAATACTGGACCAATTTGATTCCTCCAACTATTTCATACAACAGGATTAATATCATTATATTTATTAATTAATTCTCTTTCCTGACATACTTTGGAGGAATAAAAATACTATAAAGAAACCCAGATTTCCATAGAGTAATTGTGGAGCAAACTGATTCCTCCAAACTGTATTATTCCTGCATTAAGTTGTGTTGCCTGAGATACCTTGGAGGATTCAAAGTGCTCCAATGTACCAATTAGTCACGGTGGGAAATTATAAATAGAAAATATTCGATAATTTCGTTAATTAATTGCGTAATTAAAGAAATAAGGATATCAAAATGTAGGGAAAATTACGGGGAATTTAATGATATAACAACTAATTCAAAATAATTAGTATTAAATAAATTATGAACCAAAACGTGAACTATATTCTCCACCAAATCTTGACTTCATTATATGATAATCAAGGGGGGGTTTGGGGAGTGGGGTGGGGGTATGTTGTTAGGGGGGGTAAAGGCATGGGTGTGAGGGAGGGGGTATGGGTAGAGTGGATGGGGGGTAGGGGGGAGGGGTAGTCAACTCAGTAACCTCATTTATGGACTGCCATTCAAACATTAATTTTGAGCCAACATTTATTTCTCTATAGGTGATGCCAAGTATGGGGAATTTTCACTAGATATGTGGAATCAGAGGTGCCAATGGGGATATTATAGAAACTTTATCAAGCAGACCAGCTGGCAACACTGCTCTCTATCTCTATCTCTCGACAAATACCACCCCACACCCCTCCCTCTATTACCTCTCTCTCTCTCTCTCACTTTGTAATGACGTCATAATATGGTTTGGAGGAATCAATTTGCTCCAAACTTACCCTAGAATTATCTGAGGTCCCTTGCAGTAACTTTGGAGTACATTAATTCCTCCAAAATATGTCAGGAAACAGGATTAATTAATAAATATTATAATGGTATCTATCTACCCTGTTGCCTGGAATAGTTTGGAGGAATCAAGTTGCTCCAATATTGCCAACAAACCCATTTATTTCATGGGATAATTAATATGTATTTATACATTTCTTTTTTACTAAGGAAATTCAAACACATAATTTTATTTATTTATTATTATTATTATTAACCCCTCCGCGACGGGAAAACTATGGATAGCCATTTTGTCAGTCCGGGGCTAGTCTTACTTTCCCTACTGTGTGGCCGGGCGCTTTTGGCCGATTTTTCCAAAATCGCTCTATTCCACTTACTCTGTACGTCTAAACTACGATACTGAACAACTTAAATTTGGTCTTGTTAGCACCATCAACTCTTCCTCTTTCCAATAAAACCAACCCCAGCTCTCTACGACTCTCCGTTGCCGAGAAAGTAAGTGAGGAATGAAGGGTACTTTTTCGTGTGAGCGCGGCCGTGTTCGCTTAGGTGGCGTGGCTGTGACGACAACTGAACGTGGCCCGCGCGGGTGGCGGTCAGTGTTGTAAGTAAGCGTGGCGCACCACAGAATCGAACACGCACGAGAAATCTAATCCACATCCATCCATGTTTACAGTCAGTAACACACTGACTGACGATGGTGATTTGTAGGGATGGTGGTGAAGTATAGCCAAGTGAAAAAAAAACCGCCAAATTGGGCTCGCAAATGCCGACATTGGCAATAGCGGTGCTTCATCTCGTCCGGTCACCACATGGCACGGGTGTACGACACCACCCGGAGGTTTCCTGGGTCCGTTTATGACCGCGGACCGGACGTTAAGGGTTAAGAGAGAGAGAGAGAGAGAGAGAGAGAGAGAGAGAGAGAGAGAGAGAGAGAGATTGATATCGATGTGTGTGAGAGACTGCATAAGAGAGATTGCTTTTGTGAGAGAGAGAGAGAGAGAGAGAGAGAGAGAGAGAGAGAGAGAGAGAGAGAGAGAGAGAGAGAGAGAGAGAGAGAGAGAGAGAGAGAGAGAGAGAGAGAGAGGGGGGGAGAATTTGAATTTGTGTGTGCGAGAGAGAGAGACTGTGCGTATGTGTGTATGTGTGTGAGAGAGCCTGAAAAAAAATTATTTAATCTAATAAAAAAGAAAATATAATATAATAAAAAAACAAATATTTAATATAATAAAAAAAATATAATAAAAAAAAATATATATTTATAATTAAAAAAAAATATAATAAAAAAAAAATTATAATAAAATAAAAAAATTACTATAATAAAAAAAAAAATAATATATTAAAAAAAAAATAATATAATAAAAAAAAATTATAATAAAAAAAAATATTTAATATAATAAAAAAAAAATTATAATAAAAAAAAATATTTAATATAATAAAAAAATATATATATATAATAAAAAAAATATATTTAATATAATAAAAAAAAAATATAATAATGAAAAAAAATAATATAATAAAAAAAAATACAATAAAAAAAAATAAAAATAAAAATATTTAATATAATAATAAAACAAATAATATAATAAAAAAAAATTAATATAACAAAAAAAAATTATAATAAAAAAAAATATTTATAATAAAAACAAAATATATATATTTAATATAATAAAAAAAATTAATAATAATAATAAAAAAAATAATATAATAAAAAAAAATATAATAATAAAAAAATAATATAATAATAAAAAGTATTTAATAATATAATAAAAAAAAAATAATATAATAAAAAAAAAATTGATATAATAATAATAAAAAAAAAAATGATTTTTTTTTTAATATAAGAAAAAATATTATTTAATATAATAAAAAAATAAATATAATAAAAATAAAATATTTAATATAATAATAAAAAATAAAAAAATATTTATTATAAAAAAAAAATTATAAAAAAAATATATTTAATTTAAAGAAAAAAAATTAATATAATAATAAAAAAAAAATTAATATAATAATAAAAAAAAATATATGTGAATATATATATATATTTAATATAATAAAAAAAATATATATATAATAAAAAAAATAATATAATAAAAAAAATTAATATAATAAAAAAAAATTGATATAAAAAAAAAAAAAAAAAAAAAAAAAAAAAATAATGTAATATAAAAAAAAAATATTTAATCTAATTAAAAATTTTTTTTATTATAATAATAATAAAAAAAATAATATATTAATAAAAAAATAATATTTAATATAATAATAAAAAAATAAAATAATATAATAATATAATAATAAAACAAATATTATATATAATAAAAAAATATATACATTTAATATATAAAAAAAAATAATATAATAAAAAAAAAATAATATTATAAAAAAAAAATAATATTATAAAAAAAAAATAATATAATAAATAATAATAAAAAAATAATAATAATAATAAAAAATAATCTAATAAAAAAACTAATATAATAAAAAAAATATTTAGTATAATAATAATAAAAAAAAATATTTAATCTAATAAAAAAAAAATATATAATATAATAATAATAAAAAAAATAATATAATAATAACAACAAAATATTTGATATAAAAAAAATATATAATAAAAAAAAAGAAAATATTTAATATAATAAAAAAAAATATAATAAAAAAAAATAATATAATAAAAAAAAAAATTAATAAAATAAAAAAAATATATATAATATAATAAAAAAAACATTAATATAATAAAAAAAAATATTTAATATAATGTTTTTAATATAATAATAAAAAAAAAATAATAATATAATAAAAAAAAAATAATATAATAATAAAAAAAAATATTTAACATAAAAAAAAAAAATAATATAATGAAAAAAATATATATCTAATATAATAAATAAAAAAAGATAATTTAATGAAAAAAAAATAATATAATAAAAAAAAAATAATATGATAATAAAAAAAATATTTAATTTAATAATGAAAAAAAATAAATATTTAATATAATAAAAAAAAAATAATATAATAAAAAGAAAATATTTAATATAATAAAAAAGAATAATATAATAAAAAAAAAATATTTAATATAATAAAAAAATATATTTATTATACTAAAAAAATATATAATATAATTTTTTTTTTATTTAATCTAATATTTTTTTTTTTATTTAATATAATCAAGATTATTATTATTATTATTATTATTATTATTATTATTATTATTATTATTATTACTACGATGGAAGGAAAGTGTGGGTGAATATTTGACTGTGACTGTACACACATACATGTACACACAAATGTTCAGGGATAATCTTTATTACTTTTCTCTCTATGCACAGAACTTGAAATTAAATCTGGGATTTTATAGTAACAAACACTAATGAATTATATACACTATTGTTTTTTTTTTATTACATTATAGGTTGGTGAAGGGTTGTGTCACATAAAGTGAATTTAGCATAAAGTAAATTGTACATTTCCATAATAAATAATAATAATAATAATAAATAATGGTACTTTAGCTTGAAAAGGGAGCCTAATGGTTCATGTTATTTTAACAGTTCATGTAAATTGCATTTATTTAATTTTTTCATGATACACACTATTTCAAATTCACATAATTTAAACTCACAGAAAAAGAGAGCAGAGTGTATGTATGTATGTATATGTATGTATATATAGATGTATATGATATTTTTAAGCGTGTGGAATTATGATATTTTTTTCATACTGTACCGTACTGCCACCCTTGCCTCTAACACACACACACACACACACACACACACACACACACACACACACACACACCATTGTAAATATTATCAACAACCCTTAGTTGTTTTTTTGTTATTTTTGTACCAACCATATTAATTTTATAGTGTGTAATTTGTGAATATTCAGCGGTATTGCTGCTATCTTGAATAAACCGTTTATCATTATTATTATTATTATTATTATTATTATTATTATTATTATTACACACACACACACACACACATATATATATGGAAGGAGGTTGTTTTGTGGAATAGTTTGGAGGAATCAGAAGCCTCCAAACACACACACACACACACTCTTTCTCTCTCTCCCTCTAACACACACACACACACACATTACCGGGACCTAACCTGTACAAACTACTGGGAAGTGGGAACTAACCTGTGTGTGGTGGCTGTGTGTGTGTGTGTAGGTACTGGTAAACACACACACACACACACACTGTTAGTCATGGCTGTGCAAGTTGGCTTTTCCCCAGCGGCTGTAGAAGACATTGTGAGTGACGGCTGTGTGGCTGTGTGGCTCTAATAATAATAATAATAATAATAATAATAATAATAAAGAAAAGGAAAGAGAAGAAAAAGATTGCAAACAGAAAAATAGGAATCCTTGTAAAACTCTTGTACAACTTGTGTTTCATTTTATGCAAAGCTGAACAAACTTAAAACCTCTTTCAAGATATATTTATTTTTCAGTATTGAGAAGAGTGATTTAGACAAAGTAAATTATGTATGTATGTATGTACTGTATGTATGTATGTACTGTATTTATGTATGTATGTACTGTATGTATGTACATATGTACTGTATGTATGTATGTATGTATGTACTGTATGTATGTATGTATGTACTGTATGTATGTATGTATGTATGTACTGTATGTATGTACGTATGTACTGTATGTATGTATGTATGTACTGTATGTATGTACTGTATGTATGTATTGTGAATGTGGATACTCACTTTTTAGAAAATGATGAAGCCTTAAAATTTTGGTTGGTTGGGGAGCTAACAAACCAATACCTACATAGGTTTGAACTTATATAGTACATACATAATTTACCATGAGAACTATATATATATATCTGTCATCTCTGTATTAAAATTGTATTACAACATTATATCTAATACATACATACATCTATCTATCTATCTATAGGTGTGACGCCTGGTTCCCTCCGGTAACTCCCTCCAAGGGGGTGGTAAAGGCAGAAGTGTCTCCAGTTGTCCCTGTTCCAACACTCCCTACTCTGTTCCAACACTCCCTCCTTACTTGTTCAAACCTTCCTCTGACCCTTACTTACTTACTTACTTACTTACTTATGTAAGTAAGTAAGGGTCAGGGGAGGGTTTGAACAAGTAAGGAGGGAGTGTTGGAACAGGGAAAACTGGACACACTTCTGCCGTGGCCAATAAATTCATTAAATAATTCACCCTTAAGGCATTTAATAATAATAATAATGATCACTGTATAGATTACTCACCAAATTCATTAAATAATTCATCCATAAGGCATTTATACGACAAACATTCTTTCGTTTGCGAGCTAACAAACCACTGTGGAATCAACCCTGTCATAACTTTGTTCTCTGTAGAACACTGAAGATGGTGGCAGTGTTCACACAAACTGTTTGTATTAATATATTATTTCCATCAACAAGAGTGGGGGGTTTTATTCACCGTTTATGATCATGATGACAGTGTGATTTCACTAATATTAATTCAACCTCAGGTCCTTACTCTATATACAACTCTATTAGGCTGCTTTTACACCAACGTTCTCGAACGTGCGTTTGGGAACGTGACGTTTTAACATTCAATGGAGTTAAATGTAACCTTTCACACAACACATTACACACCAGTCCAACACTGTGCAGACGTCCAAACCAACATGGACACGTGTGTCATTATTAATACACACGTCGTTACTGACTACTGGTAACAATGACAGCTGACACACCAGTGTATAGATACGACCTGTACAGACAGACACAACTGTCGTTAACTACCTCTCTCAGGTGTGGTGACAGCCCAGAGGACTCTGTTAGTTCTGTTCAAACCTTACACACAGATGGATGGATGACACTTGTTGCTACTACATTATGTGTTCAGTACACTGGCAACAATTATTTTTGGTGTGTAATGCATTCAAGTATGATATACTGTATAGTCATTGATAGTAAATATGCATATATATTTCAGCATAATAATTATTATAAGGTACAGTCAGCAGCAAAAGTGCTGTTGCCTCACTTGCTTCACTGAGGCACATGATGTTCATAGACTCAACATTATTAGGTGTAGAAAATGTGTGTATTTCTCAAGTTAATGAAAACTGCAGGTCTCAGTGAAGCAGTTGAAGCAACAGGACTTCTGCCCCAGACTGTACATGTATGTATACATCATGTAGCCTAATATAATTAATGAACTAATATTAATGAACTTGCTGGGAAAGCAGGGTGGAGGTAGGGGGGGGGGGGTGTGACTGTCAATATCGAAACGTGGACGCGTAGCAAACGTGTGTCCAACGCGGCTACAAAAATCTAACGCGTTCCCGAACGCACATCAAAAACGCTGGTGTGAGAGCAGCCTTAGACTCACTGTATATACCCTGGTGAACCCTGTTAGAAGAGTCAACCCCTGCCATTACACACCTGCTCCAGGGGTAGAGGTAACCCTGCCGTGACACAGCTACTACAGGGGTAAATGAGTCAACCCCTGCCATTACACACCTGCTCCCAAAAGTCCTGGCACACCAACACACACACACACCTGCAATGCAAATAAATATTAATACCATATATTAAACCATCGTCCAGGAACACTTGGAAGAGGAAGGTGAACTGAGCTCTTGATAAAACAAATAAACAGAAACTCATTCCTATAAATAACTGTAAGTGATTTACATTAGTGTTGAGTACAAGGATGACCCCGAGTCACTACAGAGGAAGAAAGAGAAACAAAAAAGAGAGATAAGTCGATGCAAATGTGAGAAAAAAGTTACTTCTAGTGATAAAGGGTTGATTCCACAGTGGTATTGGTTTGTTAGCTCCCCAACCAACCAAAATTTTAAGGCTTCATTATTTTCCAAAAGGCGAGTATCCACATTCACAATATCTATCCAACAGTTAGATAATAATGATCACTGTATAGATTACTCACCAAATTCATTAAATAATTCACTTATAAGGCATTTACACGACAAACATTCTTTCGTTTGCGAGCTTACAAACCAAAACAAACCACTGTGGAATGGACCCAAAGGATTGCTCTGTGATAAATGTAAACAATGGTTCCATATAGGATGTGTCAAGGTCACAGTAAAGAAATATGATATATTAAATGAGAATAATGACCTTATGTGGTTGTGTGGGAAAAAAAGGTTAGGTTAGGTTAGGGAAGATGAGTTTTTAGAAGTATAGAGCTTTAATGGAAGAGAATACAAAATTGAACACAGAAGTTTTGACAATAAAAGGGGAAATAAAGTAATAGGGTTTGTTAGAGATAGGCCTACCCTAATGGCAGAAATTAAAGAAATGGTAAAAGGCTTAATTAAAGACAGATATATATACCTAAAGAGAATGGTGTGAACTTAATGGGTAACATAGGTACAACTTACAGGCAGAGGTTAGGGAAACTGTATATGAAGAGTTAAAAGAAAAACAAGATAGAGATAAGAGGAAAAATAACATTGTAATCTATAATTTACAGGAAAGTCAAACAGAAACAGAACAAACAGATAAAGATGAAGAGAAATCATGAAAGAAATTAAGGTGAATGAAAGAATAGTCATGAATAACTTAATTTAATAATATTGGGAATAAAGACACAAAACCAAAACACACCTGTACTAATTAATCACTCTGACAGATGACAATATGAAATGGGAAATATTTAAAAATGCTAGAAATCTAAAGAACACCTACAAAGACTCAGATGAAGAAGATAGGAATATCTAAGGATAGGACTAGGAAGGAGAGGGAGGGAAGAGAATAGGAAAAGGTATGACAAGTTGAAGGAGAAACTAGATGAAAAAAAAGCCAATGGAGAAACATTCATGTACATATGTACTTATTTTTCACTATTGTAACTTGAACAGATGCATTTTCAATGACTTTTTAATGAAAAGAGAAGGTAAAGAGGAATAATAATAATAATAATAATAATAATAATAATAGCCTAATAAGAGATGGAAAGTAGGGATAATAATAATAATAATAATAATAATAATAATAATAATAATGAATAGAAAAGGAAAGAAATAATAATAATAATAACAATAATGAATAGAGAAGGAAAGGAGGATTAATAGTAATAACATATGTAAATATTAGATTAAAATTACTTACTATACAAGGGTTAAGTAAAGTTAAATTGGTAGAAGTAGAGAGGCTGATAAGAAGTGAAATAGATATATTATATTTAACAGAAACTCAATTGAGATTTGATAAATATATACTAAACAAGGGATTGGGGAAAATTGAGAGTTTTAAAATTAAGAATAATGTAAATATATAATGTAAATAAAGTTATAGTAAATAAAAAACAAACAAAACACCCAGATATAATGCAAGTCCAATTACTGATAATGGGGTTTAAAATAAATATTATACTTGTATATATGTCAGTTAATGATGATGAAAGAAACTTAAAAATTAAAAGAATAATTGAAGATGAGCTGGAATGGTCACGTTGGTTTTTTAGGAAATAAAAAATTAGATAGAAATGGAAAGATAGTTTTGAACTTATTAAATAAATAATATGTAGCGGGATTTATACATGGAGAAAGTGTGATAGATTACTGTCTTATAAATAATGCCCTAAGTAACAAACTAAATTCAATTTTCATTGAAGAAAATAAAGGAATATTTGATTTAACAGATCATAACTTAATGATTATTATTGACTTTGGAATTAATCTGAGAAAGAGAAAGTATGACCAATTCATAACTAAAACATATATAGACATTAACGAGACGACAAAAAAAGATTTCATGAAGGAACTACATAAATTAGAACATACAGATATAGACAGAATAGAGACCTTTGAGAATAATATGATAATTGCTAGAGACAAGGCTATGCAGAAAACAATAAAAATAAATGTAGATAAAAGAGGAAGTTGTATAAGAGAACCTCTATGGATAACACACACACACACGTATTTAAAACACACACACACACACACACACACACATATAAAACACGTATTAAAAATCATATATACATATAAACAAATACACACAACATAAACAAACACACACACACACGTATTCAAAACACACATATAAAACACACATACACGGGATAATATTAACAAACTGAAAGGTAATGAGATTAATGAAAAGGAACTTAAAATATATGAAAGAGAAAACGAAAAAATATCATTTAACCCAAAAGAAGCAGGTAACGCTCTAGAAACTTATTGTACAAGTATATGTATATAGAAAACATGAAAATGAGATAAATATTGTATGGAATGAAAATGTGATGAGAGACTATAGACGTGAATATGAAATAATTACAGGTACTGTTGGACACAGGAATTCATGGTACAGCCCAGGTGAAAGATGGTCTATTTCTCCCAATATCAAGTTTCTTATTAGTGCCAAATAGGAGACATCAGGGGCAGAAGTCAGTATTGAGGATGGTGTGTGTGTGTGTGTGTGTGTGTGTGTGTGTTCCTTAGTGCCAAATAGGAGACATCAGGGGCAGAAGTCAGTATTGAGGATGGTAATAAATAGCAAGTACCTGATAATAGACACACAATGGTTACTCAAATGGGACAAGTATCTTTCACCTCCTGGGCTGTACCACCCATTCCTGTGTCTAACTGTACTTAGTAGTAGGTAAGTGTACAAAGTTGGATTTACCAGTCCATTTACAAATTGATTTATTTAGTAAAATGGTATTACCAATACTGACGTATGCATGTGAAATTTGAGGTCCTTATATTGTGAGAGAGAGTGAGTTACTGTATGTGAAATATTTAACCCGTTGTTTGCGGTATATCGATGAAGTTTAACTCTCCCTGTGCGGGTATATAGCCAAATGCTTGCTATCTCAAAACTGTATAAAACTTATATCAGTGTACTTGTCCCATGTTTGTGCATCATGCATCGATTATATTTTTTATTTATTTGCCTTGGTTTTGCCAAAATTATTACACGTAATTGGAGAGGTTGAGGACACTAGGAATTTTTTATACCCTCCTTATTATTGATCATCAGAGAAAATGGATGGATAGAAGCATACACTAAAATGAACTGAATAATTATATATGGCTAAAATGTCAAGGATATATATGTGCTTCTATTCACAAAGTTACTATCTGACTTATTTTTCACTTGCCTTGCCTAAAAAATTATATCCTTAGTTATACAACTGCATGAATTTACTTCACAAACAGTATTTTCACCACCTACATCCTGTTGTGTGTGTGTGTGTGTGTGTGTACTGGTGGTAAACGTTCCCCTACTTCCACGCATTACTTCCATTCACTACCTACTGTATACCCAGTTATGTATATGTTATGTATATGTTTTGTGCACATACACACACACACACACAAAAGCGCAGAGAGAGTTTGACACACACACACACATACAATGACGAGCCCTTTACCCACCTTGTGTCCCTGGGGAGAGTGAGTCACTATAAACGAGAGGACAATGAGGGAGGCTGTACTTTCTGGTCTAATTATCAGATTATATATTTACAAATCAGAAAATGAGATATGTACAGTGTGTGTGTGTGTGTGTATCTTCATACATAAAATTGAGAAATTATTTTCCATATCTATCTACATTTCGAGCTATATTTTATTTATGACTACAAACACAATGACACACTTGTTTAGTATGTGACAGTAAGCTGTATGTGTGTGTGTGAGTGTATGTCCCATTAGCTGTTCTTTCCCCCCTCCCCTTACCTTCCCCAACTAACATCCCTCACTCTCTCCATTAGCCTCCCGCCCCCTCCCTCGCAGTACTCTCTCCCCATACAAACAAAGGCATATGGCGGCAATTTCTTCACTGACTTAGGTGAGGAAATTATTGTATCGGATGGGTTTACTTCTTTTGAAATAATTATATCCTTCATCATACAAATAATTGTCGAAGACAACTTTGGAAGGACCTTTGTCTATACAGAATAATTTTATTGCATACACACGTACTACCCGCTGGTATGCACATCGAGATAGGCATTGGGAAATGGAAGGGTAGGGCTAGAGACGTCCATAGCTTTACGACCTGACTCACTTCACACGGTCAAATAATAAACCCACTCCCGCCTCTCTCCTCCCTTCTCTCTCTCTCTCTCTCTCTCTCTCTCTCTCTCTCTCTCTCTCTCTCTCTCTCTCTCCGACACAAAATTATTATCTCCCTTCCTTCCATGTTTCCTACCTCTCTCACCTTTCCTTCTTTCCTTCCTTCCTCCCTTTCTTCCTCATTTTTTCGCTCTCTCTCTTCCTTCTTCCTTCCTTCCTACCTCTCTCACCTTGACTATCAGACCCCCCACCTCTCTCTCTCTCTCTCTCTCCAACACAAAATTATTATCTCTCTTCCTTCCATGTTTCCTACCTCTCACCTTTCCTTCTTTCTTTCCTTCCTCCCTTCCTTTCTCCCTCATTTTTTTTGCTCTCTCTCTTCCTTCTTCCTTCCTTCCTACCTCTCTCACCTTGACTATCAGACCCCCCCCCCCCTCTCTCTCTCTCTCTCTCTCTCTCTCTCTCTCTCTCTCTCTCTCTCTCTCTCTCTCTCTCTCTCCAACACAAAATTATTATTTTAATTAATTTTAATATTAATTATAAATTAGGTGAAGTACAAGTCTCCGTGCTGCTGACAGTGATAGGAGTCGAATCTCATAAAGTGTTCCCCACGTTGCAGCTTACTGAGGACGAAAAGAAGAATGTGAAGAGTGTACTTGATTCATTTGAACAGTACTGCATGCCGTTCAAGAACACAGCCTTCGAGAGGTATCGTTTTAATCTTCGTGGGCAGGAGCCGGGTGAATCGTTTGAGCACTATGTTACTGCTTTACGACAGTTATCCCTCAAGTGTGACTTTGACTCGATTACACCAGACCAGATTTTACGGGATCGTATTATGTTTGGGATCGCTGATAACACCGTACGAGATCGCCTGCTACGTGAAAAGGATATCACGTTAGCACGAACACTGGAGATCTGCCGAGCAAGTGAAGTATCCAGTGCTCAGCAGAAGAAAGTCAGCAAAATACAAGATGGAAACATTCACGCCGTGAGCCGAGGAAGACAGCCGTGGATGAATAGAACTAACAAGAATGAAGCAGATGTTCAACGGATTCCAGGTAACGCAAGGAAACCAGCAGGATGGATTAAGGAGTGTAGATTTTGTGGATTGGAGCATGAAATGAAAAAAGAGGCATGCCCTGCGTGGGGTAAAACCTGTTCTAAGTGTAAAAAAAATAATCATTTTGCAGTAAAGTGTTCAAACTCCAGAAAAGAAATGTCTCGTTTGGACAGGAAGTCAGTTAATAAGTTGTCTAATGTCAACTTAGAAGACGATTCTGATTCCGAACTGCAGGTTTACACAGTTAAGAGAGTTTCCAGTGTTGAACTTAGGGAGGAAGAGACTGTTACTTTGAAAATAAATCCAAAGTGTGGCATACGTTTCCAAATTGATAGTGGAGCAGACTGTAATGTTTTACATGTCCATGTGTATTCAGAAGCAACTGGTGATCGTGAACTAAGAAAAGTGAGCCCATCAAACAGTACATTGTTCGGTTATGGACGAGTAGGTAAACGTTCAGTGGGACAAGTGATGATTAAAGTCTATCGTGGAAATCGTACATGTAACCTTAGCTGTGAACTAGTCAGTGGGAAGGAATTCCACTCTGTGCTGGGCTATGAGGCATGTGTGTTTCTAGATCTTTTGGAAATAAAAGACAATGATAAAATAAATCCTCTTGACAAAAACAAAGAAATGCAAATACATGTAACACAGAGACAACGTAAAATAGAAAATAAAGAAGACTTGAAACAACAGTACCCTCAGGTGTTCAGTGACTGTGACTCTGTGGGAAAATTAGATGAGACTTATAAGATAAGAGTGAATGAGTGTGTGCCTCCAGTACAGCATGCTCCACGTCGTGTGCCTGCTGCTATTCGTACTCATCTACAGGAAGAACTCTGCCGTCTAGAGGACCTCGGAATCATCTCTAAAGTTACAATTCCTACAGACTGGGTATTATCATTAGTTGTAGTGCCGAAAAAAAATGGCCAACTGAGAATATGTATAGACCCTAGGGATTTAAATAAAGCAATCAGAAGGGAACACTACCCAATGCCAACTATTGAAGACATCGCAACAAGGTTGTCAGGAGCTCGGGTGTTTTCAATATTGGATGTTAAGCAGGGGTTCTGGCATGTGCAGCTCGAAGAACAAAGCTCCTATCTCACCACGTTCAATACACCTTTCGGAAGGTACAGGTGGCTGAGGATGCCATTTGGGATTTCGTCGGCCTCAGAAATTTTTCAGCAGAGAATGCATCAACTCATAGAAGGCCTGCAAGGAGTTGAAGTAATGGCAGATGATTTTGTCGTTTACGGGTGTGGTGCTACACGAGAAGAAGCGATGGCAGACCACGACCGGAAGTTGCAAGAGTTTCTCTGCAGATGCAATGAACAAAACGTGGTCCTAGGCATAGACAAGCTTCAACTCAGACTCTCAGAGGTGCCTTTTCTAGGCCATGTTATATCTGAAGAGGGTATAAAAGCTGCGCCCCAGAAAATTCAAGCCATAGTGGAGATGCCTGCGCCAAATGATCTCTCTGGACTCCGTAGACTTCTGGGCATGGTGCAGTATCTTGCCAAATTCTTGCCTAGACTCTCTGACATTACCAAGCCACTAAGGGAGCTGACAAAGAAAGACGTTCAATTCGTGTGGAGAGAGGCTCAAGAGGAGTCTTTTAAAGCCTTGAAAAGTGCAGTTACTACAACACCTGTTCTTCGGTACTACAGCGTGAAGGACGAGGTTACTGTTCAATGTGATGCCTCTCAGTCCGGACTTGGTGCAGTGCTCACACAAGAGGGACATCCAGTTGCGTTTGCCTCACGAGCACTGACTCCTGCAGAACAAAGGTATGCCCAGATAGAAAAGGAGTGTCTGGCAATTGTTTTTGCTTGTGAACGCTTTCATGAATACATATATGGACGCAATACCATAACTGTTCAGAGCGATCATCAGCCACTAGAATCAATATTCAAGAAGCGATTACAAGATGCACCATCGAGACTACAGAGGATGTTGCTACGTCTGCAAAAGTACAGTCTACAAGTGGAATACCTTCGAGGTAAGCTTATGTTGCTGGCAGACACTCTAAGCCGAGCATATTTGCCAGGAAACATCGAAGATATGAAGAAAGTGAATTCCCTAGAAACAGCAAGATGGAAGGACACACTTATGGTAAGTGAAGAGCGAGTAAAGGAAATTCGTGACCATACAAAAGCAGATGACGTACTACAGGAAGTGACAAAGGTAATCTTTAATGGGTGGCCAACGTCAAGACATTTAGTTCCTGTTGCTGCACGACCGTACTTCAACATCAGGGATGAATTACATGCAGAGGATGGAATCGTTTTCAGAGGAAATCGCCTTGTGGTGCCAGTCACACTACGTAAGGAGATGATGAATATTGCACACCAAGGACACATCGGCATCGGAGGCTGTTTGCGAAGAATGCGTGAAGCCTTGTTCTGGCCAGGCATGTCGTCTGATCTGAAAGCGCTCGTCGGCCAATGTGACACATGTCTGACAGTAAGAGACAACCCTTGTAAGGAACCCCTGGAAAGTCATAAATTTGATGCTCGAGCTTGGTCAAAAGTTGGGGCAGATTTGTGTTTTATGGATGGCCGTAATTTACTCGTAGTTATAGATTACTACAGTAATTACATAGAAGTGGCTAAGCTTAACACTATTACGTCCATAGCAGTAATCAAGGAGCTTCAAAACATTTTTGCCCGCCATGGTGTGCCTGATACGCTGATAACAGACAACGGCCCTCAATTTGTCACAGCTGAATTTGAAGTATTTGAAAAGAAGTGGGCATTTGAGCACGTAACATCGAGTCCAAGGTATCCACAATCAAACGGGAAAGCTGAGAATGCGGTGAAAACCATCAAGAGATTATTCAGCAAGTGCAAAATCTCAGGAGAGTCTGAATACATGGCTCTACTTAACTGGCGTAACACTCCTAGTGAGGGAATGCAGACCACACCAGCACAGCGTTTGATGGGTCGTCGCTGCAAGACAATACTACCATGCACGTCAAAACTTCTGCAACCGAGTCATTCCACAGAGCAAGAGACTCTAGAAATGCAGAACAAGAAATCTACTCAGGCCCGCTATTATAACAAGAGTGCCAGAACAAGGACGCCCATACTTCCAGGAGACTCAGTACGTATGCGTCTTCCTGGCAGCAAAGTTTGGAGCCCTGGAGTATGTATTGATGAAATCTCTCCACGCTCGTACAGAATACAAGTTGGGCAGACTATTTACCGCAGGAATCGCCGCCAACTGTGGCAGACTGGGGAGGAGCTTCCGTGCACCAGTAGCACCGAAGATGAGGAGCAGTGCACCAGCAGCGTACGAGAATCCGGAGAGGGGCAGCAGTGTACCAGTGACGAGCAGAGTGAGCTGTTTCCGTCAGAAGAGAGGACAAGTGAGGACAATGACGTAAACTCTCCCGCTCCCCCATTAC